>JADLZL010007716.1:0-49716 GCA_015844335.1 Chrysopogon serrulatus | reverse complement strand
TTTTATTGCTTAACGAGCCAGAATGCAGTGAGAGTAACGAGCAAGCGAAGAACCAACGGCGCATGACAGGATTGTACCATCCTCCATCACATCAATTGCTTCCCGTACGTAAATAAGATTAAATATAAATAAAAAAAATAACTAATTACACAGTTTGTTGAAATCACGAGACTCAATCTTTTGAGCCTAGTTGGGTCACACGACGACAATAACATACTTCACAAACAAACCAAATTGCTGCTGCGACTTTTACAAGCTCTCTCTCCTCACAAATTTGTCAATGATGTAAAGAAAGTATTAAATATAAAATAAAAAATAAATAATTACATAGTTTTGTTGTAAATCACGGCATTTAATCTTTTTGTAGCCTACCTACTAATGATTGGACAATATTTACCAAATAAAACGAAGTGCTTACAGGAACCGTCCAAAAACTCACATGAAAACTAAACAAGGCCTGGCATTGCTTGTGTATCTGTTCCTTGCATCAGATCACCATTGGGCAGCCACTAGTAGTAAAATGATTCTGGACTCCTCGTTTGTTTCAGATCTGGTGGTCTCGTGTACTACAGTCTTCCTTCGCCTACTACAGTGCGCTGCTGTCTGTACTACTACTCCGCATGCTTAGTCCTTACAGGTTTTATCGAGTGGACAGTGGACGAGAGAAACTACCAGCGCTGGTGATTTTAATCGAGTGGACAGTGGACACGAGAAAAGTTACTGCCGTGTCAGCATCGCCGTCCAAGAGCGGTTCCGATCCTGCTTCCGAGGCCGAGCAATGAGGCGTCGAAGGCCTCGTAAAGCTTTCCAATCCAAGCAACGGATTGTGCCAGAGTATGGCGTCGTCCCGCGATTCATTGCGAGTGGCATCTTCGATCAAAGGCAGACCGTGCCCTCGAGGAAACTGCGGCGGTGCAGAGATCCGCAGCTGGCACGGCATCGAGGATGGATGATTTGCTGCAAGCTGGTGCGAGCGGAGTTTTTACTCGTACCAATGCGAGTGTAATGTGCGTCGGTGAGTTAGCGTTCTCAGCTGAGGCGAGCTTTAGCCAGCGCCAGTCGATGACCTGCCATTGTTAGGGCAAAGAAATTTTGCAATCTGAAATTATAGATTTTATAGATAAAGTCCGAACAATTTTAGAGAGAGAATAGGTCATAAACATATATACATGCAAATTGTGGGATGACAACATCGACGATGTAGCGAAGTCTGCTTCCCTTTGCGGTGAAGTCGGCGTCGGCTTCAGGCGAGCGACGACTTATCAACTGAACATCTGAATTTTGTTTCACTGAATCCTGAAATCTTTTGTTCGACTGAATAGTCTCGCGCTATTCTGAACTGCTCCCCTGCGTTCCTCTTTCTTTCTTTCTTTTTTTAGAAACTTAGAAGTAGTGGGAAGAGTTTGACAGGGCTTTAGGATTGCTGGACTGGGCCTTACTACTGTTGGGCCAGTGTATGTGACAGGTTAGCCCATTTGTGCAGCATGCCAGCATGGTTTGAGCAATTGACCTCTCAGACTGAAATCACTCCATAGCCGACCGAACTGAGTATGATCGGCGTACAGGCTACTTAAGGAGGAGCAGATGAAGGTGGCCATGGCTACCACGTGGTGAAACTTCAGCATCGGGCGATGATCATGTATGGAGTGCAGTGTGGGAAATCACTACCCCTCCAAAAGTTCGAGTGTTTTGGTGGCGAGTGTTGCACAATTCTTTCTCTGCCATCGAAAAGCTGAATTCAAGAGAAGACGTGTTTCCAGGAGAGCTTCTGTGAAGTGTGTGGTGACCCGGATGAAACTGTATACCATGTGTGCATCTCTTGTCCAGTGGCAAAAAGGACTTCGGACTTTGTGAAGCGGTAATGCTTGATTAGACCGTCCGGCACGCCCAACCAGACGGACACGCAGCCCGCACCATTCCAGCCACGCGGCCGCTCCCAACCGTAAAAAAATCCCCCATTTGGGTGAGGGTGCGAGCACAGTCACAGAGAAGGGGGATTTGGCAGCTGCGCCGGATGGCATCGGGCGTGGTGTGGCCTTCAACATCGGACGGCGCGGGGCGGCGCGGGGTCGAGCAGCACGGCGCCACGGCCTTCAACGCCGGGCGGCGGCGGCGGCGCTGGGGGCCGGCGCCGCGCCTCCCCCTCGCCGGCAGTTAGGACGGGCGGCGGCGGGCGTTGGTCGAAGCCGAGTGGCGTGGCATTCATGTCGCAGCGCCGAGGTGTGAGCGGTTATGCTTTTCACTGCTGTCGTTATCTCCGCCTCCCGCAGCGAGGCCATCCTCGCCGCACGCCACGCCGCCGCGCCATGCCCGACTGCGATTCAGCATCCATGCCCAGCTCCGCCGAGGAAGGGAGAGGTCGCTGGCCGCCGGTCGCCGTCGCTGCCGCCGCCGATGGGGGGAACAAGGCGGCGGACATGGACACGACGACGATGAGGAAGAGGGCCGGGCGTGGTGCTGTTGTTGGCGGTGGCAACGGTCGGCCGCCGGAGCAGGGAGCGGCTCCTCCCCTTTCTCTCGTGCGTCCCTCAACTAGAGGATAAGACAGTAGGTGGCTGTCTGGGCTGCTCGGCCTCATGGGCCTTGAGTGGCCTAGTACGGTCAGCCTCTTTTCCTCTTCCTTTTAATTATTCATTTCTTTATTTTTCAACAAGAAAATAAAAGGGGAGAAAAACCCTTAAATGAACAACACTATTTTTGTTGTGAGGCCATACGAGATTTTTGTGTTAGGTCATCACAACCTGAAAACATCTTGCCATCATGTCAATGTCCTAGCAACTAAAGTCTGCTACTTTTTTGCAATGTTATGTACTATCTATCCATGCTTCTCAATATTTGTCCATTTTTTATGCGACAAAGTTTACCATATACACGATCCAAGAGGGAGAACTCTATTGTTGTATATCTACCAATTCAAATGTAAATCAAGCAGAAACTCTGTTGTTGCACAAGTATGTTACGTATGTAATAATATGAGAACTATGGTGTTGCATAACCACCAATTTAGATGTAATAAAGAGAGAACTATACCGCACAAGTAGATTACGTATATAACAACAAAAGAACTATGTTGTTGCATAACCACCATTTCCGATGTAACAACCGGAGAGTTTTGTCAGTTGCACAAGTAGATTATAGATGTAACAAAGAGGAGAACTCTATTGTTGCATAACCACCAATTCGATGTAATAGCATAACCACAAATTTAGATATAACAAAGACGAGAACTCGTTGTTGCACGTAGATTACAAATGTGTCGGGACCAAAAATAAGGCCTCCTTAAGGAAAGCCCAACAAACGCAAATCTTGGCCCAACAGGCCTCCCACTACTCTATTCGGCCGCTGCCTGGGGCACCGGAGCAAGCGCCTGCCTCTAGCCCATCCGAGCTTATCCCGCTTTTAGGGTTCGGGCGGGAACTAACTCTCCGCCCGCCTGGCCCCCGCTGTGGCTCGGGACCAATCTCCCATTTTCCGCCTCGGCCCAAGCCCTCGCCGTGGCCTCGACGAGCCTCCAGCCTCCGTCCCCGCCCGAGCCTTTGGCTACTTGTGCCTCTGACGGACGCACCGCCTGTGGTCAAAGCCGTACCAATGATTTTGACGATATCCACCACCGCCGCCTCATCCCATGTCGAGCGACCCGCGCCCGACAGTGGATGGGCGTTGCCCCCTGCCGCTACCCACGCAGGTGATCATGCTTGCGCGACCCCTCGGCAGTGAAGGCCACGCCCGCCACTGGGAACGCCAGGCCGCCTAACCTCTTCAAGTAGGTCCCATCGCCGAACTCCGGGCGCCATCCGCCACGCCCAACGACGACGCCGACGTCACCCCCCGGCAGGAAGTGGGATTGGACGCCTCCGGGCCAACCAACAGTCCACCCTGTGGAACTCCGAGCCGGATGGGCGACCACCGCGCCTCGACAATCTGCCCGGCACTGCTTCCAACCACTCCCCAGATGACGACGAAGCCCGAGGCCTCCCTTTGCGCCTCGGATTCCGTGCGGGTCAATGCTGGCTGAAGCCACAGGACTCCACCATCCCTCCATCACGCCTCCGCCCAACCCAGGACGGATCTGTCATTCCGGCCCACAGTGCCTGGGAGGCGACGCCGCACCCACCTCGGTCACGATCCAGACAGCCCCCGCCCATTCCAAGGCTCCTGGGCGATAGAGGACAAGCCCACGACCTCCCACACTAACACCTACCACCCTTCTTGTAAACCCGCCTCCCCCCACGGCTATAAAAGGGGGGAGGCGTGAGTCCCAGGGGATAAGAGACACACGAGCCCGATATTGGCACTCCACTCAATCGCCCACGAGACTTGGGACCCCTCCTCCTCTCTCATTGCTTGTACACCCTTACCTACGAGCACCTCGGTGCAAGATAATACAAGAACTCCTCACTCCCACCGGACGTAGGGCCTTCTCTGCCCGAACCAAGATAAGTCCTTATGTCCATCTTGCACGCCACCCTGAGTTGGGAGCACGCACCATACCACTCGTTGGTGCTAGGGCCACAAGTTCTAGCACCGGCGCTGGCGCCGCCAAGTAGGGGGACTGTATGTGTTTCGCTTCTTCCCACCAAAACTCCGGATGGCCAGCAGCCGTGACCACGCCCTCGGGGGCTTCCTAGCCCCAACTCTTCTCCACTTCACCCGCCGGAGCCGGGGACCCCGATCCGGCTTTGGAGAGTTTGAGTTCGTGTCGACCGGAGTCCAAGACGATATGGAGCTCCTCCCAGCCGAGGCTCGTGGACCTCTCGATGAGGCCCTGGTGGGATCTTCACCGGCCCGGCGCAGGAGGCACCGTGGCACCCGGCGTGGCCTCCCCCACGACGCTGCAGACCGGGAGGACTTCGCGCGCCAGCAATGGGCGACGCCTCCCCGTGGGATGCCTACCGCCGCTCATCACGCCAACCGCTCGCATGGGCCAATGCTGCCGCTATTTAGCAAGCATTGGTCTCCGCCGTCATAGGAGCCCGAGGAGGCGTCCATCGCCGCAGCGGGCGCCCCACGGAGCGCCCCCAAAGACGGACATCCCGACGGGACTCCGCTCCACGCCCACGGTGAGTACTGACGCAGCGGAGGGCGTGCCCGAGCGCACACTACGCCCCACCCAATCCGGCGCTACTGAGGACACAGATCCCAGGGGGCTCATCCTGAGCACGCCCCTCGCCGGCTTACCCCGACCCGACTGACGACATGCACGACCCGACGCCGTGAATGCTGGGCTTCACGTGGAGGTCGAGAAACTTACGCCTCAATGCCAACGATAAAGAACGACGATGACTGTGACTGGATCCTAGGTAATACCGGCCAAAGTTCAGCCCCGGTGGTTGCAACCCCCTGGGGGATCCGGGTGCTTTCGTCCGCCGGCCAGAGCAACTGACCTGCCACCCGCCAACTCCAAGGGAAGAAGGACCCCGGCAAACGCCTCCGGGGAGCCATCGCCGAATTCACCGCCGAGCGTAACCGCACCTGGGCTGTTGACTACGACTGCCTTTCAGCTACGGCAAGATAGATGCGCTGAGCAAGGCCATCACAAGGGTGCTTCAACCCGAGCCCCACGGCACGGGCAAAGACGCCCGGTGACGCCCACTCCGCAGATCGCCAACGACGAAAGGGCGAGCATCCTCCCGGCTTCCAACAAGGCGAGCCGATAATGTTGTAGCCGCTGCCCTACTCCTCCGAGCGATGCCGAGCCTTTCCACCCCCGGAGGGGCACCGCATCCGCGATTTCAGATGCGGGCTACATCGAGACCGCTGCAGCCTCAAGAAGCGAGAGTTTCGGCTCACGCTTCGCCGTAGGGCGACGAGGGAGCCCGAGGGTGCCCCGGGAGGAGCGCGAGCCCGCCCACCCGATCTCATGGCGGCCGCCGGGCGAGCGCATCCAGACAATTGCGAGCCTCAACGACGGCGACGCGCATAAACATCGTGGGGAGGCAAGGCGCGGACGAACGCCGACCGCCACCGCAGGGCGGTAGCGCGCGACAAATGGATGAGATCCGCGACGACGCGGCCCCCGGCTCAAGGCCAAATGGAGAGATCCGCAGCAATTTCTTTCTCCTTTGCCAGCCCGCCAACCTCACCTGGGGTACTCGGGAGAGACAAACCCCCGAGGTCCGCTCAACGACTACCACTGCCTCGCCCTGGCGTGGGAACGACGACAAAGCTCATCATCCGCAACCTTCCCTCTCCACCTAGGGCGACGCCGCCCAGTTCGGCCGGGAGACCTTCCCGCCCGCACGATCTTAGACTGGGGCGACCTGGTCAAGGTCTTTGTGGGAACTTCTAGGCACATACGTGCGCCCCGGAACTCCCTGATCTCCGCAATGCCGCCAAAGCTCCGACGAAGTCGCCTCCGCGACTTCATCCGCCGCTTCTCCAAGAAGTGCACCGAGCCGCCCAACGTGGCCGGCACCGCCATCATTAGCGCCAGTTTCTAGACGGAACAACCCGCAAGGAGTCGTCCACGAGTCGGGCCAAAGATGCCTTCCACCGCCAACGAGTCCGCTCGAGGTGGCTACGAACTTCACCTCCCATGAGAGGCAGTGGGAGCCATTTTTTCATGGCGCCAACAACAAGGGGAAGCGAAGGACGAAGGAGCCGAGGCAGCAGCAGCCCGCAACCCCAAGAAGAACAGAGGGGCAAGCGGAAGGGGAGGAAAGGCAAGAAGGAGCGCAGGAGGACTCCGAGGACAACCTCGCCGGCCAGCGTCGACCGCAAGGCACCCCCGAGGCCCCCCAGGGCCCGGCTGCTCGACGACATGCTCAAGAAGCCGTGCCCCTTCCACAAGTTCCCCCGTCACACACCATGGGGGAGTGTGACTTGGCCCCGCCGATTCTACCCGCCCCCCGCCCGAGGACAAGAAGAAGAAGGAGGAGGAAGGCAAGGGCTTAAGGGTTCCCTGAGGTCCACGATGTTTTCATGATCATCTGAGGACTCCCGGCGAACCTCACCCCGCGCCATCAAGCGTGAGCGCCGAGAGTGTTCTTGGTGCGCCCCACCACGCCAAAGCACCCGGCGTGGTCCGGCCGAGGCCATCACCTATAGCCTCGACGACCACCTCGCCTCCACGCGCCGAACCCGTGGAGATACCCCGCCGTGGTGGACCCCCGCCGCCGGGAACGTCCGGCCACCAAGGTGTTGATGGATGGCGGCAGCGGCCCTCAACTTCCTATACTCCGACACCCTCAACCTCGTTGGGGATGGAGCGCCCGCACCTCCGACCCTCTAATTCCTCCCTTTAGGCATCGTGCTGTGCAAGTGTGTGCTTGGCCCCTGGGCAGATCGATCTCCCCCGCCGTCTCGAACGCCGGCCGAACTATCGCAGGGAGGTCATCACCTTCAACGTGGTTGACTTCCGAGGAACCTATCACGGCATCCCTGACGCCCTCACAGACGCTGGTTCATGGCGGTCCCGAACTACACATATCTCCTCCTCAAGATGCCGTCCCAACGGCGCCATCACCGCTGGCCTCCTACGAGCACGCTGCTCAATCAAGGACGAGGGCCATCGAGCACGCCGAGGCCATGGCCGCCTCCGAGGCCCCCGACTCCAGCGCCACGCCGCACCTTCGAGCCGTCCGATGGGGTGAGGGAGGTCCCGCCGACCCCTCCACCTCGTCCCAAGAAGACGGTGAAGATCTCGTGACTCCTCGACCCTAAATAGGAAGTCGTTGCTTGCCGACTTCCTCCGCGAACATGGACATTCACAGGAGTCCCTGGACATGCCAGCATTCCGAGGGATGTCGCCGAGCACTCCCTTTGATATCCGGCCGGATCCAAATTCTCAAGTGAAATAGCGATCGCGCCGATTCGACGAGGAAAAGCACAAATACATCATGGTGAGGTGAACAAACTTGTGGCGGCCGGATTCATCAAGAAGGTGTTCCATCCCGAGTGGTTGTCTAATCCTCGCATCGCTTTAGGAAGAAGAGTGGGAAATGGAGGATGTGTAGACTATACTAGTTTGAATAAAGCATGTCCGGGGTCCCTTTTCCCTTACCACGTATCGATCGATAGTCGACTCCACCTCGGGTGTGAGCTCTTATCCTTCCTTAATGCTTACTCCGGCTACCACCAAATAAAGATGAAAGAGTCCGACCAGCCGCGACGCCTTTCATCACCCCTGCTCGCATGTACCGCCATTTAACGATGCCCTTCGGCTCAGAACGGGGGCCACGCATCAGCCGTGCATGCCGGGCGCTGTGACCACATCGGCGAAACCGTAGAAGCCTACGCCGACGACATCGTAGTCAAAACCAAAAAAGCCGACGACCTCATCTCCGACCTCAAGATCGCTTTTCGGGTGCCTCAAGGCCAAGAGCGCCAAGCTCAACCTGCAGAAGTGCGCCTTCGGGTCCCCCGAGGCATGCTCCTTGGCTTCATCGCCTCCAAACGTGGCATCGAGCCCAACCTGCAGAAGGTGACCGCGTGACAAGCATGGGGCCGATCAAGGATCCGGCGGGCGTGGCAGCGAGTCATGGGTCTGCCTCGCGCCCCCTCCCGCCCATCTCACAGCCGGGCGAGAAGGGCCCCGCCTCCCTACCGCCTCCCGAGAAAAATCCGAGCGCCTTCCCTGACCACCGAGGCCTGTGAGGCCCTCGACAAGCTCAAAGCTGCTCCTCACTAGCGCCTCCGATCCTTGTCCCGCCCGCCGGCGGGTGAACCCCTCCTCTTGTACGCTGTCGCAACAACGCAGGGTCGGCCGCGCCATCGCCGCCGAAAGGCGTGAGGAGGGCCACACTCGCCGGCATGCAGGGCCGGTCTACTTTGTCGTAGGTGCAGTCCGAGACCAAGATCCGCTACCCGCAGATCCGTAAGCCGCTTCTACGCGGTGGTCCCGACTGTAACATCCCGAGTTTTCCAAACACCAAAAAATCTGAACTTTTTAAAATTTTTCCCGCAACATGTGAATCATGTAGTTGTTAGGGGCAAACGTAGGTCAAACGTGAGAGAATTTGCTAGCGAATCGCCGTGATTTCATTTAGACTTGGTTGTAGGAGAATGCCGATGTTCTTGCCTTGGTTCCGGGTTTGATCCTCATCGAGGCCGGAGTGCACAAATCCTTGGGATCAATTCATCTCACGCCCTTTCGATTTCTTTTTCCCTCTCAATTTCCTTTTTTAAACCCTCTCCAGGAGCCAAAAGGAAAACACCCTTTTCCTTTTTCTTGAGTCCCTCGCAATCCTATTTTGATCTTTCTCTCAACCACATCCCCTTGATCTTACTTCCTCAATCCCTCCTTAAATCTATATCAAATTTCTTAAAGGAGAATAGGGTTTACAACTAGAAGATGGGAAAGGCTTCCTCTTGCCTTGGGCCTCAAGCTAGCTAGCCAAGAATGCTCCCTCCTTCTTTTCCCTTGGCCCGCGTCCTACTACCACAAGAAAGCCCCCGACGGCGCCACCTCCGCCGCAAGACAAAGATCGCCCCTCGCCCTCTTGGCCTGTTTCCCTTTCCTCCCGACCCTCGCACGGCCTCACATCATGTGCCTGGCCTCGCCAGTTCCTGCAGCCGCGCCTCCTAACCCCTAGAGCGAACACGCCGCCCAGCGCCGTGACGCCGCCACTCGGACCGCGCGCCCGCCGCCGCGGGGATGCATGCCGCGGGGCCGCTGCTGCACGGACGCCGAGGATCGACGCCCGCCCACGGAGCCCTAGCGGCCGCCTTTATAATGCCGTGGGCAGCCCGCCGCCACCTCCGCTGCGCCGCCGCCAGCCTCCGCTTCCTTTCGCCAAGGCAACGCCAGCTGCCACGCCTGCGCCTCGCTCATACATGCGTTTTGCGCCATCGTGCCGAAGCACCGGGCGTGGCGACGCCAGCGCCCACTTGGCGCCCCTGTCGCCTCTGCTGACGTTGGCACCGCTTCCGCCTCGAAGCCTCCCTCTATCGCCGCACTCAGCCGCCAAAGCTAGCCGCGCCGCACTCGGGCTGGACAGAGCATGACACGCTACTACCGCTGCTGTCCCTCGCTCACGCGCCACGGCCGCTGCCGCTGCCAGAAGCCGGGCCGAAGCGCAGCGCCGACGCTGAAGCGCTCTTCGCCACGGCCGATGGCGGGCGAGCCACAACGTTTCCAACTCCTCGGCGCGCTCTCGCCTCGCCGCCGCCGACCTATTTCTTCGCAGCGTGGCGCCACCGCATTCCCACCCCGGGCGCCGACGACGCGACGCTGCCGCCGCAGCCGCACCCCCCGACCACGCCGCCGGGCCGCGGGCGGCTGCTGCCTGCAGCAGCGCGGCTGCTCGCTGCGACGCCCCTCGGTCCCGCATCCATCAACACGGTTTCACGACGCGGGCCGAAGCACCACGCCTCCTCCGGCCGGCTCCTGCTGCTCGGGCCGTTTCTCATCGCACGGTGAGTTACGCTGAGCAGCACTTTCCACTACTGAGCGCAGCGCCGAAGCCGCTTCTCAGCAGTCGGCCTGCCTCGCAAGGTTGCTTCGCTTTGGTCGAGTAGATGCGCGCCGCCACGCGGGCCGCTGCCTTCCTTCTCTCCGGGCTCGCTTTAGGGGTGTCGAGCCGGCCATCTCCATGCTGGCCAGAAAAGCCCACTCTCGCTGAGGAGCCGCTCGGTGAGCCTCCTCCTCGCACCAAAGCCCCCGCTTTTCCTTCTTTCGATGAACTTGCCGACATCCATGTCTCGAAACCGCCATCATGCCGAGTTCCATGTCTTGCGTGGAGGTCGCAGCCAGCCCCCCGCCACTTCCGGCCGCGGAACCGCCTTTCACCAAGCCAGTCATAGCCACGCCCGCCACCTGCAGCCTGCCCCCGGCTAGCCACAGCCAGCCGCTGGCCACCAGCAGCCGCCAAGGACTGGCCAGAAGCTGGCTGCCGGCTGGCCTCGGTTGGCTACAGCCAGCCTGGAAGTGGCCATAGCCGGCCAGGCCAAGCCCGAAGGCCACAACCCCCCGCCACCTCCCAATGCCTCTCAAGAATTGCCGGCCTCGCCTACTTCCCCGCCAAGTCTAACCATTGAACTCCGGACGACGCCGCCTCGACGCCGGCAAAGCTCCCGCTTCCATTCTTACCTCAATGTCGTCGATTATATCTATATATCCGCTATCTATGCCTCGGTGCCGTGCCTTCGCCGGGCCAATATCCTCTCGCTATGGAAATGTGCTACTCCGTGTGTGGTTGCCGCCTTGCTTTGGGTTGTGTGTTGGTGTATATGCTTATCTGTGGACCGAGCCTCGAGCCGGTTGGGAGAGAGTGGCGTGTGTTCGAACGCAGCAGGATCGCGAAGTTCGCCTCGCCATGACCGTAACGCCGAACACATCCCTTCTCTCATGCTTTTAGTTGTCTCCCTGCCCCGCTACTATTGTTGCGACCTGATTTGGCCCTAGGACATGGTCACTGTGGACTTAGCGATGCGGATATTACCCGTATATGATGAGCCCCTCATGACCTAGTCTAGTGGGAAACGAACTAGGAAGCAACTATCGTGGGACGACGGAGCCAAACCCGTGTAGGTAAAGCTTATGGCCGCGAGTCATCTCGCCATGACCATCGGGCTTCACCCCTTTTTCTTTTCTTTCTTTCTCTCTGCTATTTTCCCCACCACCTCGTATGCTTGCACCACCTAGACCTGAGCATTCCTCGGTTCTCGTGATGACAACCGCATCGCTATGAACCCGAGGAATAGCTTTTGCCGCTTTAGTTGCACGGAGGTCATGGTGCCCCTACGAGTTGGTGTGGATCAAGGGACCGCGGCGAGACTTCCATCTCTTTTCTTCCGACCACCATCCCTTGCCATGACGAGTAGGTCGAGAAGAGTGCGGGGCCTTTCTTCCTTCTTTATCCTTTCGATCCTCGCTAGTTCAAGAAGGCGTGGATTGACTTTCTTGACTCCGAGTACTTTGATTATTGACTATTGCCATGTCAAGTGCACCGGCACTGCGGGAACCAAAATCCCGCTTGATGTTCGATCGAGTTCGCCGGTGTTCTATTATTGCTCTCCCGATTCCATTCCTCCGATTCCCTGCCGATTGCAATGGCGAGTGGATCAAAGGAAGGCGAATCTCACCTTTTCTCTTGGGTCCTTCGTGCTTAACCCCCTCGTATGTGTGTGTACCTAGAATAGGCCATGACATCCCCCGAAGTTCTCGCGGTGACAACCGCACTGCTAGGGAGCTCTAGGAATGCCTTAGTGCGTATAGTGCACCTTGGTCGAGGTACCCTATAAGCGGATTAGGCACTGCATTTTGTGCATCGCTTCCTCTTCGATGCCCCCCCGCTTTTGCCGTGGCATGCGCATTGGAAGGAGTGGATCACCGCCCCTCTTTTTCTACCCTTTAATTTTTTCTCCGCTAGCCGCCTGCTCGATCCCGCCTTAGCCTTGACGATTGGATCAAAGACCGACTATCTCTTCTAGTTAGCGGCTATGGTCTATGTCTCGCTTCCTGACCGTGTGAGTTTTAATCTCGATTGATCGTTGGAAAACCATCCTCACCGAGGATGTGACCGAGGCCGCTGCATGGACATGCCCAAATTAACCCTCTTCTCTTCCCTATTGTGCTACTTTCTTCTTGGCTCCCGACGTGGTTGTGTCGTATGGGTCGAGAGGACCTCAGCCGCCCTCTGTTGTTCGTGTTCCAATCTTCTTTTGCTACCGTCACCTACCATGACGGGTAAGCTAAAGAGCTCGTAACCAAGTCACAATACCTCCTTTCATGTTAATCGCTCTTACCGAATCCTATATAGTAGTTGTGACTTGTGGTGTTAAAGGCCACAAGGGCCAAACTCACCGTCCTTTATTTCCCTTTTCTTCTTCCTTGCTTGCGATCCTCCGTCCCCGCCAAATTCCATGACGCCCGATCGAAGGTCGCAACCGTGGTGTTGGTTGCTAAGTTAGGATCAAGGCCTTCTTTTGAAGCCGCATGTGTCGATACAATCGACCCAGAAGTACCGCTATACCATGGTCGTGATCCGTGCTTGTGCTTAGTAGACAACCACTTCTATTTTGAGCCCGAGGATCGGATACCTCCACGAGGGCTAAGTCTTTTAGTGTTTATTTGGAGTTATCTAGTTCCTTCGATATCTTATTGCCTTTTGGGATTATTGTATTTTGTTAGGGATTGATTGCTCTTCGCCTTTGTTTGTCGCTATACCGAGGTAGTTGCATCGCGGTGACGATGGACGGATCGGAGGACCGCCAAGGAAGGAAATGCGAAGGTCAACCAGATGTGAATGATTATGGATTGCTATGAACAAAAAGCCACGCCCCACCCAACCTCATAGAATCCTATTAGACATGCAATGTGTAGCTGCTAGTGCTTTACTTTATGCAAATAAATGTGATAGGATGCATGGTAGATTGCTTGATAAGTTATTACCTTGACGCAACCTTTTCCCCTTGCACACCCGCTACTAGGATAGACGCCGCCTACTCCATGATACTTGCTACACACTTACTCTACTTATACATGCGTGTGTGGTGGCTAAGGCACATGGTGCCGTGAACCGGATAACTGGGATAACTTGGGAGAGATCTTGGCGTGTGTCTTGGGTGTGTGGTGAGGGTTGTGTCGACCAAGCAGATCTACGACGAGTCGGGGACAAGTCTTGCCGGAGAGTGTGATCCGGCACTCCCTATGTGAGAGAGTACCCGGGCGGGTACATGTGATGTGAGTAGATTCCGGGGAGGAGTGTCTTTGTGGGATGAATCTCGGAATGGAGGTGCCGCCGAGGCACGGGCGCCGAGCCCCTTGTGAAGATATCCCGCCCGGTCCTACTAAGGACCGGGTTTGGCGCCTCGCGGTTCACAGACCTTTTCGTGCACACCACTGCCTCCTCGAATGGGCGGGTCCGACTTGACGACTAGCCGGCCCCCCGCCGCTACTACTAGGTTGGTAGGTGATAGTGTAGGAGGTACGGGTGCCGAGACCCACACCCTCCCCGAGACAAATGCGGGTATCCATCGGGATCCGTACCACGCCTCACGCCTCCCGCCAGGTTTGGATCTCCTGGTGCCCCGTAGAGCCGAGTGGTAGAGTGGCATTGGGGCCGCTTAGGGCGGTAGCTTGGTATCGCCTAGACGAGGCATCGCCGATGATGGCGATCTTGTGGTTCCAGGTGTACAAGCTCGCAGAGTTACTAAATCTATACGCATGGCCGTGTCCCCTGTATGGACATTCCCCGTGAGTACCATACGATCGTTATAGTGAGAGGTGTCCTTCTCTTCTCCCCTCTGGTGTTGTTGGATTCCGGCTTAGCCGTTGAGGCAAGGAGGAGCGGAGTCTTCCTTGCCAACTAGAGAGTGAGAGTGTGGTGAGATGTGTGGATGTGGATGTGGATATGGACGGAAGGATGGATGTGTGGATGAGATGGGTTAAAACTTGATGAACTATATTATATTTATGTTATGAATTTGCATAGGAAAACTACAGCCAAATATAGGCCTTTTCCTCTATCCTTGCATTCCACTTACCACAAAGCAAAGCAAAGCATAGGGTGGGAGCTAGTGGCCGCATAAATCGCATCGATAGAGTTGAGCAGGTTTGGCACCCGAGGAGGACTACGACGATAATGGAGCCGAAGAATTAGGTGGTCTCGCTCCTACACTCAAGTTTGGTTAAGGAGATCAAGTCTACGCCCGCCGATACTCTACTCCAACTCGATGATCACTGTGAAGGAGGAGCCTTCACCCGCTATGGCGCTACACCTACTACTGATGTTGATCCGTGTGCGTAAATCGCTAGGATACGTTGTACTTAGGTGTGCCACCACGTGTTGTAAAACTTTGTAACTTGTACCTTTTCACGATGTATGAACTGTGGTATCAACTCAGAAATGATGTACTGTGGATTTTCGCTCGTGGAAATCGCTGGTCGCTTCACTCGCGCAAGCTTCGCATTACTGACGCCCACCCCGTGATTTGGGTCTCTTCCTTCCCGTTGGGAGAGATCCTCCGGAACCGGGAGGTCTCGGGCGGGCTGCCAAGTGGTCCGTCGAGCTCATGGGAGAGACCCTCTCCTACGCCCGAGGAAGGCCATCAAATCTCAAGTCTTGGCCGACTTCCTCGGAGGAGGGACCGACACTCGCCTACCACCACCCCAGCCCCAGCGAACGCTGACGATGTACTTCGACGGGTCCTTGATGAAGACCCTGAGCCGGCGCCGGCCTCCTTTCGCCTCCCCTGGGGTGCATATGCGGTACGTAATCCGCCTCCACTTCCCAAATAATAACAACATGGCGGAGTACGAGGGCCTACTCAACGGGTTGAAGATCGCCGCCGAGCCAGCCAAGCGCCGACGCCCAAGGGGACTCGCAGCTTTTGTCATCGACTGTCATGAAGGACTCGAGCCGCCACGACCCCCAAGATGGACGCCAGCAAGGCGGTGCGCGCCTCGAGGACAAGTTCGACGGCCTCGAGCTCAACCACGCGCGTCCGGAGGCACAACGGTCGCCGACGAAACTCGCCAAGATCGCCGCCGAAGAGACCCGGCCCCCCCGACGCCTTCACCAAGGACCTCGCGCCCCCTCCGTCACCCTCGGCAGGGGCGAGGAGGCCTCTGAGGAACGCCCGACCCCCCTGGTCGAAAAAGTGTCCGAGGCTCCCTCTCGCCTCGAGGCCCCCTCGGCTTCCGAGGCATCCTCGGCCGAAGTGCCGAGGTCATGGAGATCGACGGGAGGATACAGAGGCCGAGCCCAAGCCGATCGAGAAAGCCATACTCGACCGATCGCCCGAGGCGCCGCCGCACTTAATTTTAGGATCCATCAGCATCATATATCGGGCCCTCGGATCAAGAGTCGATACGCATAATTCGACAAAGATTGATATCAAAATTCCATACTTTATTGCTAACGGAGAAAACATGATACATGGTTCAGGTTTACACAGCCTTTAGGCCACCGGCCTTATATTGTACATCGTAGTTCTAAGACAAATGGGTACTATACTATCGTGGGCTCCATTCCTACAGCAACTTGGAGTGTGGACAAAACCCTAGCGTATTCCTATATCATGAGCATTGTAGTCCTAACGTAGCTTTCTTCATGTAGTCGCATGGCTGGCGCCTTCGTATCCCCGGTCCTATATCCCCGCATGGCTTCAAAGAGTTCCATCTTGGTGTATGCCATCAAACGACTTTATCCTCGGATATACCCCGCAACTTCCCCGCCTAAAAAATATAGGAAGAAGAGGGTTGAGTACATACGCATTTCAAGAAGCCCTAACTTTCGTGGAGGAAAGTTGGGTAAAGGCTATATATGGAAGGCTTAGTGGTAAAAGTTAAGGTAAAGGTAGTAGTTATAATTATAGGTTGGGCCCCCGGGTAGGGTATTTACCATCCTCACCAGCCCCCGAATTAAATTATGGTTACCAAATCATAAATACATCTTACCGTAGCATCGTTGTCGTTGAAGTCTAATCATAGTGTCTCGATCCCGGCATCCGCCCATTCCAAGGACGTGGCTATTCGAATAGATTCAAGAAAAACTCGCAGAGGTTGTACAAATTTCTCCACATGATAGACGAGTCTAACACCATCGCCATGGCTTAGACAGCCTAACGAGAACTCGCACTGATAGGACGCATACCTTAGATATCCATATGAATCCACTACGGCGCCGTGGGGTTGGAAACACATATCACATAGCACAAGGGGAGACACCATGTCTCAAAATATATAAAGGGCCGAACGCCGCCAAAAATCTCAAAGGCTTAACGTGAGGATCACATAGCAACCACGCCCAACCGGCCATGGAAGATCACACAAAGATCCATGCTCAAGCCCTCGCTTCTACCGCTTGCCTACCCGCCCCCTAAGTGGAAACATACTTCAACCTAACGGGGTGTGAGATCCAAATTCTACCCATATAGGCATGTGGTCTGTACGGAATATCTCACCAGATGCATAAGAGGCTATGAACCGTCCTTAGGGGTGACCGTAATCCGGTATTCCCGACGTAACTACACCCGTAGTTCGCCAAGTAATCTAACCTCGTTAGACTACCCCCTACCCGCTCCAATCCGTAACATAACATTATCACGAATTATCAAGTCATCATATTATCATGTTATCATATATCATTATCACTTAATACTCATGTTCATATCCTGTAACAATAAGCAATCTCATGCTTCAACATAATCTCATGTTAAATCATAATTGAGCATTTAAATAGTGTAGGATAAAGTGGTGATTGATGGGAGGGGATGTATGGTGGAATAATGGTGGAGGCTAGCAAAATATAGAGGTGGTGGAAGAGAGTGGTTAAGGGAATGGTGAATGAAGTGGAGGGAAAAGACATGTGTGGAATTAGGACTTGCCTCTATTCGCTGTCGAGTACATCCGAGGTTTCTGCTTCCTGTGCGCCTGGCTCCTTTGTCTTTGCATAGCCGTGCTCCTGAGGTCCTTCGGGTTCTCCATGTCTTCTATCCTACGCCGCTTAGCGCTAAGAAAGAAAAAAGGCAAACCTATCTAGAATTTAAATGGGCACCAAAATATATAAAAAGGGTGTGAATAAATAGGGCATGATTTTTGAAGAATATTGGTGGAATAATTTCTAGAATTGGAAATGGAATGGAGGAGATATGAATTTCCAAAGATTTATTAGGAGGAGAGAATTGAAATGGACTTGGAAATTAATTCTGGAAAATATGGTAAAGGGAATGAGTGGACAATTATTGGGTAGGGTCTGGGGTGTACCTAGTTTATTTAGGAATTTTTTGGGAATTTTTCTATGCAAGGAAAACAGGTTTTTACTCCTCCGTACACTTCTGATGCGTGTAGCATTTATCGCTCTACTGACGGCGTGGGGTCCAGCTGGTGTGGGCGACCTGCTGCATTGTGCTTGTGGTCCTTGCACCGATCCGGTGGATCTGCCCGCTTTCTCCTCTCCGGCTCATGTGAGCCATGCCCATGGAAATAGAGAAGGGGAAAAGAGAGTGATGAGGCCGCCACATGGGTCCCGCCGATGATGCGCCACTTCTTCATTGGTTCAAGTGACGGGCCGGGCTCATCTCTTCCCCCTGTCCTCATGGTCACGGCCTCATGGCCTCTGGGCCCATCCGAGAGAGAGAGATACGAGAGAGAACAGAGAAAAGAGAGATGAAGGGGGAGGGAGAAGAGACGGAGGGGGCATGGTGTCCGGGCGTGGCCTTGACTCCAAATGAGGTGGAGGACCAGGCTACGGCGGTTCCAGTCATCGGGCGCTTAACGGCGGGCGAGCGGAGCAGAGCTCCAAAGACGCCGTGTCTCGTGTGCGCGCCGCTGGCCGGTGGTAGCCCGGTGTTCGCTCCGGCCGAGGCACGGGGCAGCGGTGCTCCACATGGCAAAGCAAGGCGGCGTTCCTTAACTCCGTGATGGCACGGGCCGGGCGTGCCGCGGCTTCCGCTGGCAGACGAAGCGCGGGCGCGAACGCCGCAGACCGGCGAACCGAGGCGCAGGCTTTGGGAGTCGGCTCGAACCTCCGAAGTCGGCTACAGGGTGCTCCCTGACGGCGGCGGCGGCCAGAGCTTTCGCGGCCCGGCATCCGGCTGAGATGAGACGCGGCGCGCTTAGCCTTGGGCGCCGTATTACAAGGTGGGCGAGGTAGCGGCAACGGGCGGTGTTCCAAATGGCAGACGCGACCCGGCGGTGGCGGTTCATCTCCTCGAACGTCGCGGCCCTCAGCCAGTGTAGGAGGAGAGCGCGGAGCAGACGGCGGCGGCAAGTTCCTCGGGGCGAGCAGAGCCGCAAGGCGGCGACAAGCTCCGGCGCTGGCTCCTCCCGCCTCTGCTGCTCGGGAAGCAAAGCAAGGAGAGAGGGAGAAGGAAGAGAGTGAGGCGGAGGGAACAAGCTCAAGCCGGGGATGAGGGGCTCGGGCTTGAGCTTCGGGTGCTCCTCACCGGCGGCCATGGCTAGCCTTTTTATAGGTGCGGCGGTGCCGCACAAGAGGGGCGGTGCCGCACAAGTGAGGCGGTTCGCCGGAGCGCCCATGACAAAGGTAGAGGCGGTGGCGCATAGTACCATACGCTGTATTCGTGCCTCAAGGTAGGAGACGAATATGACATTCGGGTCCCACCCGTAGTTTAGAGGGAGGAAAGGGATGGGAAGTGCTGCTGCTGCTGGACTACTGCCAGCCTGCTGGGCTGAGGGAGAGCGCACACAGTAGGGTCTTTTTCTTCTATTTTTGCATATAAACAAGCAAAAATGCCCGTATATATATTATACATATCTGATGCACGATATAAAGCTATACGTATATATGTGGCTTTGTAAACTCATAGGAAATTAAGAAGGGAACGAGCTGTGTATGACGCATGTATGCTTACATATGACAAGCAAGGAAGTTAATTAAAATATAACTGAAGAGGAAAATACTAACCATGTATATATTATATTATATATATTGTGAAAAGGATCACGGAATGCATTACTAGTATAAGTATATTCTAGCATAACTAAATATTATATGTTCTATTATAATCACGAGAGAAACTAAAGGCAAGGGTTTCATATAGACAGGAATAAATACAATTAAATCTATAGTCTACAATGCAATAGCTAATATCAGAGAAGGTAACTAAATGATGCATGATCTTCCACTGTAAAGGAAAGGTCAAGGAGGTTATTTCGTGCCACAAATAAATTCTAGAGAGCAAAAATCAAGCAAGCAATCAAGCATACCAAACAAGGCGAACAATCATACATGGCAAGCATACGCTTAAAAGGAATATGGTGAATTTTAATGCAAGGGTTTTGGAAAGGCTTTTAAATAAGGTTTTGCGTGAAAATAAACTAATCAAGTTTAAATTTGTTGTAATTTATAAAAAGTTCAAATTTTTAGTGATTTTTAAAATGATGCAAAAATATGGGTGCTACAGCGCCTCCCGAGGACTTCAACCAAGGGCGGCATCATCGCGAGGAGAGCGAAGTCCTTCGTCATTATAGAGGACGAGCTCTACAAGCGAAAGCCCCTCGGGGTCCCAGCCCGGTGCATCACGGTCGAGGAGGGCCTCGCCTCTAGTCCGCAAGATCCACGCCGGTGTGCGGGTCACCACGCCGCCCCCCGCCCCCCGGCGGCGCTTCCGACGACAGGTTCTAATCGGCCGACCGCTTGCCGCCGACGCCACGCAGGTGGTACGCACTGTGAAGGCCGCCAAGATAACGCCCGGCCGACGCACCTACCGGCCAGCACTCCTGCATCATCCCCATCACATGGCCGCTCACCGTGTGGGGTTTGGACCTGGTAGGACCCCTCAAGAAGGCGCCCGGGGCTTCACTCATCCGCTGCCGCCGCCGACAAATTCTCCAAGTGGATCGAGGCGCGCCCGCCACCAACATCCGGCCCGAGCAAAGGGTGCTCTTTCTTCACCGACATCATCCACCGCTTTGGAGTCCCGAACTCTATCATCACCGACCACGGCACCCGCCCCACGGGATGAAGTTCCCGAGCCTCTCGATAAGCACCGATACGCATCGCTCGGGTCCCCGGGGCGCACTGCCCCTGCACGAACGGCAAGTGGAGCGGGCCAACGGATGATACCGCAAGGGCTTAAGCCCCGATCTTCAACAAGCTCGACAAGTTCGGCAAAAAGATGGCTCGAGGAGCTCCCCGGTCCTCCTGGAGCCTCAGACGACGACGAGCCGAGCCACGTGGTTCACGCCCTTCTTCCCCGGTGTACGGCGCCGCCGCCCCGCCAACCGACTTGAGTTTGATCCCCGAGACTCAAGGCCTACGACGAGGCCCACAACCAAGTGGCTCGGGAGGACTCACTGACATGCTCGAAGAAGCCGTGGACACCGCCTCCTACACTCAAAGAAGATACCAGCAGCCCCTCCGACGCTACCACGACCGACGAGTCCGACCCGAGGCCTCGTGGAAGGCGATTCGTGCTTCGCCTCCGCCAGACAACAGAGGCCGCCACAAGCTCACGCCACTGAGGGGCCCTTCATCGCCGTGGAAGTCCTCAAGCCAGCACCTACAAGCTTGCTAACGGCCGGCGAGGTCCTCAACAACGCTTGAACATCCAACAGCCTACGCCGCTTTTTACCCTTAGAATTCCCAAGCATTGTACATAATGCTTTTGTATCTCTTGCTAAAGAAAACTAAGTCCTTGGCGCTTACCCGAGTCGTAAAATTTTGTCCTCGATAGGACTCCAAAGTGAGACTTGGTTTTGGCTCACCGAAACCAAGCCTCCCTCTGGGGCTAGAAAGGGGAACCCCCTCCGGAAAGCACCCCTCAAAAATCTTTTTTCGCTTCCTAGCTATTTTTCAGAGATTCTCTGCTCCCAAAGTCCTCGCATTTAGGAAAAGGCACGGGCCGACATCATCCCGAGGCCGAGGATGGCCGAGCCACGAGGCTACCTACGCCCGAAGCGCTATGGCGCCTCCGTCCGCCCCTCACCAAAGGACGGCCACGAGTGCCGCAGGAGGTCACTCATTACGAGAAGGCAACAGGTCGTGACAACTACTCACGTAGCCCTTACCTTCGCTTAAAAGCGACCCACGGCCGTGGAGCATCCCCGCAAAAACTAAGTAACGAAAAGCGAACGAAAGGGGAACGCGGAGATAGCGAAAAAAGCCAAGACGAAACATAAGGCCTCGACGGGCCGACCGACACAAAGTGTTTCATAAGCACAAGTCAACATAATTTTCTATTTACAAGGGCACTCGAGCCCAACTTGCGTGGGTCTACTCGGGGCATCCCGCGCCAGCCCCACGGCCCGGGCGCCTGGCCACGCCCACGTCCACCGGCCGGCACGGGGCCTCGGGCCACGGCGCCGTTCGCGCCCCGATGGCCACGACTGACGCCCGCAGCTCCGCACGCCCGCGCCTCCGGGAGGAGGAGACGACAAAGAAAGCGCGAAGATACGCGCGGCAGGAGCCCCACTCGCTCCGCTCCTCAACGAGCCGGGTGGCACTCCGCCCGTGACCCATCTCCTCCCCTCGCCACGACGAGTCCCTCTCGACCGATTCGAGGAGGTCGAAATGGGTAAAGGACATAGCAGCGCGCAGCGCAGCGACACGCCAACTAGAGAGCTTCCAAATACAACACGCGCTCCATCCATCGCGCGGCCCGCTACCAAGGACGCCAGGTTAAGCCCGCAGGCATCCCCGCCTACTACGCAAAGATACGCCCGTGGCCTCTCAAGATGTTGAGAGAGCTCACCCCGCGGAGTTGTAGGCAGCCTGACGACGCGGTGAGGCTTTTCCTCCAGCCTCCGTCCCGCCGCCTGCTCGCAGAACAACCCGAGAGTTAGGCTCTCGATGATGTAACACAAAGCACGAAGAGCGACCGCTGCGCGCTTACCTTGCACCGGGTCAAGGAGGGTCGCGGGCCTCCTGAGATCCCCTCATGACCGCATCCTTCGCCTTGGAGTACTCACCGGCCGAACGAGGTGCTCAAATTCTTTGAGGCCTCCAGCCTTTCTGACAGGACTTGATGGAGTCCGCCGAGCGTGAGGCCCGCGATCATCGCCCTTCCTACCCTGAGCTGGTCGAGGCTTTTGGCGTGACCCGCCGCGACCTTTTGAGAGAGCGGCGCCCGGCGCGCTAGCCGAGGCCTCGGGTCTCTAGCTTGAGACGAGAAGGCAGAGCTTTCGAGCTCGGCGCCCTCTCCGACAAATCACATCGCCACCGAGCCGCCAGCCCTTCACAAGGTATTGGTCGGGAGGCCGGCGACGCGCTGGAGGAACTCGACGACTCGCCGACGTGATGCGCCAACTCCTGCAACACACACTCTCTTCCGGGTCGGGCCGCTGGGAAGAGGCTTCCTGGGGGAAGGGGCCGGAAGGTCACCTACCCGGCTGTGGGAACTCCCGGCACAGCCCCCGGAAGACACGATGGTCCGGGCGGTTCCTCGTAGCGGTCCGACGCACCCGACACGCCACCTGCATCCTCCCTCCTGGCGCCATCCGCTCAAAGGCCCCCTCCCAAGGCCCGCGCCTCCTTCCGGACGAGCCGCTCGCTGCCTCGAAGCCATGGCCGCCGGGCCCCCCCGACGGCCGACTCTCCGACCGGCGGCCTCCTTGGCGGGCGGCTCGTCGACGCCTCCTGGCCGAGGCGACTTCCGCCTGCGGGCCACGACTTGGCGAGGACCGAGGCCGGCTCGCCTCGGGCGTGGCCACATCGGGTAGTAGCAACCACCGCGGCTCTTCCACCGCCCCTGGCCGGCACCGGATTTCCTCGCCTCACCGACACGCCAGATCACCACTGCCTCCTCGGCGGGCGCCCGCCGGCCGGCAAGGCCCAAAGGGCCGGCCTCGACCAATGGCGCCACGGTCGCGCCCCTCGATCCTCCCAAGGACACCAGCCGCCTTCCATCGCCGAGGGCCGCCCGCGTTGGCAAAGACTCGGCGTCCTTCTCCCTCTCTCCGTCCCACCCCGCCGCTGACGGCTGAACTGCGCTTGCGCCCCCCCGCCCCCGCTTAGCCGCCCGGGGGCGAGTGGCGCCACGTCCGCCCACCGCGCCCGGCGCTTCAGCCGCGAATGGAGACGAGGGAAATTTAGCAAAGCGGGAAGAGGCGGACATCAAAACCAACGACAAGGCGTGAACACCACTTACCCGCCGCATTTTTAATCTTGGCGCCGACCGACCTCCCGAGGGCGGGAGTGTCGAGCGCCCACCCGACCACAAGGCTTCGTAGGCGCCACGCCGCGCTCCGGCCCGCCCGCTTAGCCGACGCAGCCGCGGCGGGACGGGCTCGGGCGGGGAGGGATCGGGTGATTCTTCCCGCGACGCCGCGGCCTCTCCGGGACGCCGCAAGATCGGAAACGCCGCTGCCTCCTAAGACCGGGCGACGCCGAGACGAAGCCGCCTCGGGCGCCCTTTCCGGACACTTCGGCGCTTATCGACGAAGCCGCCGCTCGCTCGGGCGCACGACGCCACCTGGGGATCCAACCCTAGGCAACGGCTCAGCTCGCCCTCATCCTATTCCACTGCCGCCGCCGCCGCCATCACCATACTTCGGTGGTGTCCGACGGCGTGTCTTCCCCGCTGGAGACCTTCCCAAGCCTCGGCCCCGCCAGCCGAGCCAGTCCTCCTTCTCCTTCAAGCAGGGCATTACGCCTCCGCGGCACTCTCCTTTTCCCCCTCCTTCGCGCTAACCGCTGGTCGCGTTGGCCTTCTTTCTCCGCTGCAATCGGGGCTTTCGATGCCTCATCTTCCCCGAGAGCCCCTACAAGCGCAATCACCGCGGTTAGCATGGGGAAGAAGGACAAGAACGGAGCTCACGCCGGAGTGGGAGGAGCGAGGCTTACCAAGGGGACGCATTCCTTTCTCCGCCGCATAACGACCCCCAACAACAAGGAAGAAGCCTCCACCGACGCCGCCGGCTTCGTCCGACGAGGACTTCGCATAGCCCATGTCCTCGCCACCATCCGGTGCCCTCGCCAGCGCCGGGCTGCCCGCATGTCGCATGCCAATACAGCATCGACGATGCATGAGCGGCAGCACCCGCCGCTTGGGAAGCCGGGCGATCACCGCCGAGGCGCTCCAACCCCGCTTTTGTCAAAGCGCCAAGGCAGAGAATACCTTCCTCAGAATCACCCTTCGGGCGATCAGCCTCCTTCCGCCACGACGACGGCTCTGAGTCGAACACCTTCCCGGTGTAGGCAGGGAGGTCGTTGTCGCTGCAGGTAGAACCACTTGCCGTGCCAGCCACGGTTCGAGGTGGCGAAGCCGCCGGATGTAATCGGCTGGTGTTTTTGACCGCAGCCGCAACGGCAGCCATCGGCCCGACCAAGAAACCTTCTTCCCCTTCTCCTTTCCTTCCTTCCTCGCGGAGATTTCAGAACGTGGTAATCAAGAAGTACAGCCAAATGTGTCCCGCATGCCGATGTCGAAAGTAGCCCTCGCACAAATGGGCCATGAAGACCGGGCCAGGGCGAGATGCAAGGGGGCGAGGTTGTGGAGCTCTAGGCCGTAGTACTCAGAGCCAAGCAGAAGCGCCCCCACCGGGTATCCCAACCTCGGCCGTGGAACGACGTGAAGCTCACGACGCATTCCCCGGCGGAGGGCGCCGAGACGATGGTCCGGGCGATGGCACGATCCACTGCCGCCGGACGCCGGTCCGACGCTGCTAGAGCCTCACACAACGCCACCAGGGCCTCCCATTACCACGGAAAGCACGATTCCTACCTGCCGACCGACGGCCATCAGCGTTGGGCGCCATTGGGAAAGGTGGACGAGCTAGAAGACGGCGTGGGAAGGCAGAAGCTCCTCTCTCTCCGGGGCGAAGCCGAAGCCCGGGCGGCACAAAGGGCAAGGGCAAAGAGCAGCCAGCCAGCGTGAGAGGAAGGCCAACGTCGCCGCATTGTATTTATACCCGACGCCTCTTCTTTTTGCGTTAAATGCGTGACGCCCACGATGCGCCTATATTTCGACACGCCACCCCAAGGCGACGCCGCACGACGAGCGGTCGCAGCCCACACGGGCTTGGCGCACCACACGCACGCTTGCACGGCACGCCCCACAAAGGATCCGAAATCACGGAGCTCGGGGTCCGCCACCACGCTGCGGGCATAGCGTGAGCCGCAAAGACATCACACTGGGACCCACAAGCACGCTACAAGACGGGGTAACCCGCCACGACGGGGGAAGGGGGTTGCCACTACTTGCGCCGGGCGCCCACATCCTGGCCGGGCCGCCTGGAAAAGACGCGCCCACGCCCACGACGGGCGAAACAGGTTTTCTTCTCCACGGCGAGCCTCGGGCGACGCCCATTTACGGTCCAGATGTACGTGGCCGGCCCATCTCGTGGTTCGACACCCCACCTCGTGGCAACAGAAGTCGGGGCTGCCCGGACGGCCTTCATACATAGCCGGCCTCACAAGCAAGCGGGGCCGCCCTTGCAAAGATCCGAGGCCGCATGGCAGCCTTTTGGGGGATCCCGGCGGAGAAAGATCGAGCCCCTCGACACGGGGACGGGACCCGAGCCCCGCCTCGCATACCATGTGCTCTTATGAACTGCGGCCTCCGGCCCGCCCAACCCATAACGAATGGGCACAGCGGTTCACTGATCCTCCTCACCAGCTCACTCACCCCATCTAGTCGTGTTCGACACTCGCCGACGATAGCGCGATGAAGTCCACCCTCCTCCCTCAAGGGAAGGGACGCCGAGGTGCGTAAAAAACTAACGGCGGAGCACCACCGAGTTCCCTCGTCATTACGAGGGTTCAGTGGGCGCCCCCAACGCGTGAACCGGTTCGGAAAGCATCCAAAAAACTTAGCCGAGCCCCTGACGAGCCGACGGGCCCGGGGCTCGGGCGGCACGGACCGCTTGTCCACTAAAAACACGCCAAGCAAGCCCCTGGACGAGTGTTCCCATTCCTCCGAGGCCTGGGGCGCCCGGCGGAAAGCCAAGCGCCCTCGCCGAAAAGCACGGCTCTTGGGACGGCCTCAAACCACACCGTGCGAAGCTAAGTATAAGCCCCTCGGAGTCCCCCAAACTCCTCCGAGGCCTCGGGCTACACTCGCCGGGAAGGCCAAGGCACCTTGCGGAAGGTGTCGATAGCAACCGAGAAGACGATTCCCCCCCCTCGAACGAGTGCTCCCACTCCTTCGCCGAGGCTCTGGGGGCTACTGTCGGGGACCAAAATAAGGCCCCCTTAAGGAAAGCCCAACAAACGCAAACCTTGGCCCAACAGCCTCCCACTACTTATATTCGGGTCGCGGCCCGGCACCGAGCAAGCGCCCGGCCTCTAGCCCATCCGAGCTTATCCCGGCTTAGGGTTCGGGCGGGAGCCAATCCGCCCGCCCGAGCCCCCCAGCCCCTGTGGCCTTGACGAACTCCATTTTCCTCGGGGCTTTCCTCGCCTCGCCTCGGCCGTGGCCTTTGACGAAGCCTTCCAGTTTCCGCCCCCGCCCGAGCCTTTGGCGACCAGTGCCCTGACGGGACGCACCGCCTGTGGTCAAAGCCGCACTAATTGATTTGACGATATCCACCACCGCCTGCTCATCCCATGTCGAGCGACCCGCGCCTCGATGGGATGGGCGCTGCCCTGCCGCGACCCACGCAGTGATCATGCTTACGCGACCCCCGCAGCGAAGGCCACGCCCGCCACCGTGGAACGCTATGCTGCCTAACCTCTCGCCAGTCCCATCGCTGAACTCCGGGGCGCCATCCGCCACGCCCGAACAACGATACCGACGCCACCCCAGAAGGCGGAAGTGGACCGGACGCCCCTCCAACCAACCAACAGTCCACCCCGTGAACTCGAGCCCGGATGGGCGACCACTACGCCGACGACCGTCCGCACTGCTTCCAACCACTCCCCGCAGACGGCGACGAGCCCCGAGGCCTCCCGAGCCTCTGATTCCAGTAAAGGGTCAATGCTACAAAGAAGCCATAGGACTCCACCATCCCTCCATCACGCCTCCGCCAACCTGCTGTGGACGTTCGCCATTCCGGCCCACAAGCAATGGGAGGCGACGCCGCACCGCCTCGTCACGATCCAGACAGCCCGCCCATTCCAAGGCTCCTGGGCGATGGAGGACAGAAGCCCACGACTAATCCGGCCACCTAACACGACCACCTTGTGTAAACCCCGCCTCCCCCTTACGGCTATAAAAGGGGGAGGCAGGAGTCCGTAGGGGATAAGAGACACACGAGCCCGATATTGGCACTCCACTTAATCGCCCACGAGACTTGGGACCCCGTCCTCTCTCATTGCTTGTACACCCTTACCTACGAAAGCACCTCGGTGCAAGATAATACAAGAACTCCTCACCCCCACCGGACGTAGGGCCTTCTCTTGCCCGAACCAAAGATAAGTCCTTGTGTCCATCTTGCACACCACCCGGTTGGGAGCACGCACTATAAATTCACTCGTTGGTGCTAGGGCCACCAGCCTCTAGCACCGATAAAATGTAACATTAGTGAGATTCTATTGTTTCATAACCTCAAATTCAGATGTAACATCAGAGAACTCTTGCTGTTGCATAAGTAGATTATAGATGTTATAGGAGAACTATGTTTTGCATACCCACAAATTTAGATGTAACATGAGAACTCTGTTGTTGCATGGGTAGATTACGATGTAACATTAGTGAGATTCTGTTGTTTCATAACCACAAAATTCAGATGTAACATCAGAGAACTCTGTCATTTTACATAAGTAGATTACAAATGTAACCATGTTGGTGCTTGAAGGTTGGTGACATTTCTCCCATTAATTGAGCCCTCCCCGCACATTTCAGAAATTTGAGCCCTCCCCGCACATTTCAAGTAGCAATTCTGGTTTAGTTCATAATTTTTTTAAAGATGTGACACAATTACCAAACAGGGGTATCATGGTACACACATCCCAAAACTTTTTGTTGCAATTTTTTCCCAGTTCATGTTTCAGAAGCAATAAAACAAATGTATCAGTCTAAAACACAGTATCTAGTCATGGTATAGATAGACATCTAGAATTTATATGTTCCAAAACATTCTATTTTATGTTTCATAAGTGATGTAATACATGTTTCAGGCTAAAACAGATCTACTACAAAAAGTATGGTTTGAAATAGCTAATGTTCAGTGATTTGCAGTATGCAACAACACAATTGAAGAAAATTGCAACAACGCAATAGATAGGGGGGTCATCTTACATGCTGCTTTTGAAGAAGAATCGTGACGCCGGGCTGGGACCTCCTTGTCTATGTCAGACTTCAATCCGCGATAGATGCCGCCGAAGCCATCCTTGCATCCTTCCAAAACCAGAGATCTGTCTCGCAGCCCCTCAAAAATCAGACGAGGACGACGCCCAGAGGAGAACCTCGATGTTGGAGAGCAGCCAAGACATCGGTGGGCGCGGGCTTCCTGGGCGGCGTTGGCCTCCGGGCGCGGGGGGCTAGCGGCGCGGGCGGGGCTTCCGGGAGGGTGAGGGTGGCGGCACGGAGCCGCCATGAGGACTCAAGCGGATCTGCGCCGGAAAGGGCCGACGCGAGTGTGCACTCCTTCTCGACTAGTAGCGCAGGCCTCGCGGTTTTCCCCGAGATGCGTCCGAACAGTGTGTTGGGCCGACGTCCGGGCGGAGTCTCAACCCTTTGTGAAGTGTCGGGTCGAGGAGTCGGGCGGGCCAACCCCATGAGCCGCCGCTTGTTGTCCGCTGGTGCTGTGGTGAGTGCTGGCCCGTGGGCCGTGGGCAACGGCCGCCGGGGACTCGGGAGTGTCCATCACTGGGTTGTAAAAGGGAAAAGTTCAGATTACATCCTCAATTTTTGCGATAATCTGTTTTTTTCCTCTAAGACCAGATAAACCATATCCGTAAACTCTTGACCAATTATAAGCAGTTTTATTGTAAATTCATAGTAAATTATAGAAAAATTATAAAATAAAAAATTTAATTTTATTGGACTCCACATAAGTAGATCTACATAGTAAACCTATAATATGATATGTTTTAGTATAGTTTTTCTGTAGCTTTGGATCTATATTTTCCTATAATTAATTTATAGTTGTAGTTTCTATGGTCCTATTGTGGTGAATTTTTTTTATGGTGGACCATTACTGAATGCTTAAACTGTGGTAAAAATTTTATACTCATTGGATCATATACTTAGTGACTACAGATGTTATTTTGGGTTATGTAAGACATATTCTACTATTATAATTTTGTTGCATATTCCGGTGTATATCTGATATCATTTATGCTTTCCTTCAGGTTTTGTATTCTGTTTAGTGAATCTACACATCATGCTTGGAAAAGCATTTGTACCATATCTGGAGGGTCTTAGCAGCACGCAGCTGCGCGCTAGCTAGGTGCAAATCGGATATCACAGGCAAGGTTCAGTGCACCAGTGCATGCCAACCAATGAGCCATGTTTCGTGTACCACATATTAGCATTTGTTTGTATTAGCTGGGTTATGGGTTTCGTTCATTTGTACATAGAGCAGATGAGATGCCATCATGTACGATTTGAGTTGGGATCGTGTTTTCTGTTACTATGTACCATATCCACATTGTACAAAGAACAAAAAGCGTATAGCATCACGGAGCTTGCTTCCTTTCACTTTTCTGTGGGGTTGGCGTACAGATCGATTGCTGAAAACACAAATGCCTGTGCATATTTAGCAGTTCTACTTTGTGCAGACAGTTGCTGGCTCAATACTTGAATGATTTGTTTCCTTGATGCGATGTTGGTTATTAGATTCATTATCTCTCCTCTTTATCTACCTATTTTACTTATATATTATACTTCCTGTTTCAAATAGTAAGTCATTTTAGTTTTTCTAGATACTCCCTCTGGTTAGTTGAGTTAAGTTTTTTTTTCAAAAATTGGCTGAATTTGTAAAAAATGCTAACTTTATAACAACAAATTAGTATCATTCGAGATGCCATAAAATATATTTTCATATTAATATAATATGCTCCTTAGTGTTATATATTCTTTTATAGTTTCATAAAAGTGTCATTCTTGTTTCCTAGAAAGTCAAACATTTATAGCTTTAACCAAATATATAAAAAAATATATTAGTATTTATGGTATATAATTAGTATTATTAGATACATCCTTCGTCCCTAGATAAATAAACTTTTTAAAATTCGTACAAATCAAATTATCTTAAGTTTGATAATTTTATAGAAAAAATAACAACACCTATAATATAAAATAGATATATTGTGAAAATATTATTCTATAATATATTTAATGATATGTTATAAATCTTGATGTTTTTATAAAAATTTAGTTAATTTAAAAAATTAACATAAAATAACTCTAGAAATCTATTTGTTTACAGACAGAGGGAACATGCCATTGAATATTGACAAACATTTTATTTTTGTGTGTATATTATTCAATATAATCAAATCTTTTCATACTAAGCACTATGCAAACATATTGCACGACCTTAGATATAAGATAATACAAGCAACCAAGAATTGGTCTAGTTAGGTTAAAATAAAAGTCTTGTTTCCGCGGATTACTTACTGCCGCTGTCAGTGTATTTTTTTTTTTGAGAAATACTGTCAGTGTGCTTAAGCCCGGGCCAAAATTGCAGGCCTCGTGGCAGCCCATCTAACCCTCTGCCCATCTATAGCCGCGACCGCAACTGGCAACCGCAACGCGTGAAGGTGAAGTCCCCCGAGTTTTGGCGCGCGCCGACCAAAACGACGGCGCGGCGTCGTCGATGGACCGACTCCAGCGCCGGAACCCTAGCAGCCGGACCCATTCCACTTCGTTGAAGCCCCCCGCGGCCTCCGCGAGGGCCAACCTTCCAGCCTCCGCCGGCGTCGAGGCCCCTACGGGAGCCGGAGCCCTCCTCCCCAGGTCTTGCCTAACTCCCACCGTTTCATGTTTCTTGTTTCGTATTTAGGAATCTCCCTAGTTTTCTTCTGACGTCTGTAATCGGGAATGTGTTCTTGGATCGGAGCCGAAATCTCTGGCTTGTGGTTGAGCTGGGTGGGATTGGTGAGGTTGGGTTGGATTAGAGATAACTCAGAAGTTTGATTGCAATTGAATTCGAATGCATTGCGATTTGCTCATAAGGTGAAAGAAGACCGATTGTAGAGTTAGTGTGCGTAGATGGATTTGCTTTACTTGGTTTAGTTGATTTTGGTATCGTTTAAGGCCGTATGCTTCTCATCCCTACATCGATGGACTTCCCCAGGGGCGAAGCCAGGATTAATTGTTGCCGGGGTCAGGAGAAGCTCATAGTACTAACTTGTTGCAATAATAAAGTACCATATATACTTAACATCAACAGAAGTAAAATAACATTGTAGCAACTTTCAAGTTATAGTAAAAGAAGATTTAATAGTTGTAGCTACCTTCTATACTCTTTTTTTTTTTTTTTTCTAGAACACGTCCCTTGACATGTGTTTCATTAAAGGTAGTTACCATCTATAGGTCCTCTAGGTCCTCCATCTGGTGAAAGCTAATGATCATATCATCGTTGCAATGTGCCTTGATTGTCTATTAAATTAGTCACGTAATTAAGATAGATATTGATGAGCAAGCAGCCATACATATATGATTAAAATTTAAAAAATCAATACTGTCAAGCAAGCCATGCCTGACATCTTGCTAGAATGTTGAATTGAAAACCATGTTCTTTATTGCTGAAGCTTAGAGCAACAGAATGTCCTATCTCCGAATCTAGAGTTCAGAACTTGAGATTATATAACTGAAACAAAAGAAAACCTAATTACCCAAAGAACTTACAATTTAGACTTGATAAATCAGTAAAGGGCAGACATCATGTCGCAAATCAAAAATAGATCATTACTTATCAACTGCATAATTGGTGTACCTTCTCTTCTCTAGGTGCTTGAGATAGAGTGCTGAATGCAGTTGATTAGAGTTCAGAGAGCATATCGCGGTATCACCGGCGGCAAGTCACGAGCGTCAGAGCGTGAGCGACCTATCAATCGCCGCCGCACCCGGCCTGGTGCAGCGTGCAGATGGATTATATTCGTGAAACTCGTAGAGTCACAGAGTCGGCGCCGTTTGGACTTCTGATTTGCTGCCTGTAGATTCGGAGTAGAAAATGGGCCTTCAACTCTTCAATGTGGGCTTATATTAGCCTGAACGTGCAAGCTTCTTGCATAATTGTTGCATGTACGTGGTGACTTGAGTCTTACTTGGTCGATGGACGATGGGCCAGAGCTCTGGACTTTCCAGGCGCCGGGGGGTCGTATGATTTTTTTAGCGGGTCCATGCTGGTGGAAATTTACTACGTATAACAGAGTCTGTAGAAAACCGTCGGTGTCGGCCGACCCCTACAGTTGAACGTAGCTTCGCCACTGCTTCCCTCCCTCCTAGCAATCGTTCTGCGTTTTTGGGTCTGATGCAATGATTACCTGATAGCAGATGGAAGGCAAAGGAAAAGGGTTCGATTTGCAAAATGAAGCTGGTAGTCATTGCATAGGCAGGGGAAACAAGTGGCGAACATACGCGAAGATGCAAAAAAAACAAATCTCAAGGTGCACCACTCTAGTGTCAGCAGAACTCGTATCTTTTCTACAATGCTGCATGCAAATATCCCTCCCTTTTGGAATGTCATATTAGATCAATGTCGTTTTAATTAGCAATCTGTTTCTTCATCTCCACATCTTGACATTTCGGTACTTCCAGGAGTACTACTATAATCACATAAATTCCACATTGTTCTAATATAGGATTATAATTATATGATCTACGTGTCAACATTTTTTTGGTTGTAAATTGTAATAATCAGAAGTATATATTTTTTTTGCCTGTATCTGCTAGACCTGAGCATTTTAACATTTTTCGTTTTATATGCTAACCCATCATTTTCTATGCAGTTTGTGATGCAAAAACTGCAGAATATAAGTTCTTTAAGGAATTGTGTGAACAGTCAGGCCATGGCTCTCGTTCATTGAAACATTCTGATCAAAGCTTTGAATCAAAGGTTTCCAAGAAAAAACAAGGTATGGGATTGGGTTTATATGCTCTTTCATTGCTGTTCTGTTCTGTTGTTCCTTTTTACTGGAAACATTGTAATGACCTGCAGTGGGTGAGTAGAATGAACTCCTGTGTTATTGCTGTGTCTTGTAGGATCGTGCAATGTGACTGCCCCAAAAAAAAAAGTTCTATGTCCATGAGAATACTGTGTACTGTGATGATCCCCTGTTACACCAGATAAGAATGAGGAAATTCCTGGCGAGAAGATTAGCATGCAATCCTTCCATTCTGGTCTGATATCTTTATCAGGCCCCTCTGTTTATGAATAATGAATAATGCACATCTAGACTCTTATAACTGTTGGTTCTATTCTGCGCAGAATATGGCGATAAAGATACACCTCAAGTCAGCCCACATGATCGCCTGCTGGGTATTAATGTTCTCACACCTATAGCCCAGACATCATTTGATGTTACAGGGATTTCAGGAAATGTTGGTGAGCACATGCTTGCCTCTCTGATCTCAGCATACATGCATACTTTAGTTGCTGCTGCTGAAGTTTTACCATATCCAGTATTTACATTTATGGAAACTTTTCAGCCATATCGCTTGCATGGAAAAAGTTACTAGACACGACAATCATAAAGATCACCCTGATTCCATATTAAGAAGTTTATAGGAGAGAGTAAAAATATATCTTGATAAATGAGAATAAAAAATTAAACTATGCCCACAATCATGGGCTGTTCATAAAAGTGTTTTTCTATTGCTGCTTTTGGCTCATGCCCGAATTAGCATTTCTGCAATGCTCATATGCCACTTGCAACTATAGGCTGATACCAGCACAGTTTGCTGAAAAGTCTCATCATCGGATAAGACGATTCCTTATGTATTGATTCAGGACCATTTCTTAATTTGCAATAGATCTTTTGAAATTGGTACTTACTTTTGACTACTTACATTTTGTTGCATATCTTGGAATACGTGTTTGCTTTGTTATTCTCTACAAACTAACATTTCTTGCACTAAGCTGGGATGTTAAGCACATGACATTTACATTTATGTTTATAGACAGAGAGCCTGTCAGTGGACAGATCTTTTCGGAAAAGAGAAGCAATTTGTTGAAGATAGCAGCAAAAACAGTGTCAATGGGAAGTGCTGAGTTGTTTCAAAGAAGGTTGTGGTTCTATACTGCAGATATCCATTGGCTTATATATTTTTTTTCTTATTCGGTTGCATAATTATAGTAAATTTCTCAGGTCAGAATTTGTAGGTGACATCCTGCAGAGACTAGGCACCGATAACATCATGAGAAAGGTATGCTTTATGCTTTGTAGTTCAACACTTGGTGCAACGTACTGCTACATACTTCTTTTGATTGTTTTAGTTACACCATTGATTGTTATTATTAATGTAATGCTGCAGCAAGTAGGGTCCATGAGGCACAGGAAAATGGACTGCAGACAAACTCTTGCTATTCCCAAAGGCAATTTTGATAACTTGCTAGATTACAAGCGAAGTGACTTCAATTCATTAGCTAAGCTGAGAAGAGCTAGTAAAATGTCATCCTCTTATGCCAGAGATGAAGCATGTGAGTTCATGGCTTTACCATGGGGATACAATCAGGGCCCTGTTGATTGGAAAAATGACTTATCTCATGGGGGCAGTGAAGCACGTGAGTGCATGGCATTGCCATGGGTTTCTGTTAATGATACTCTGAGTTCTGATCGGAAGGGGAGACATTGATCACAATCAGGTTTCAAACTCATTACTAGAGGATGTCAATCCATACGTCCATGGAAGATGCGCTTCTGCTAATGAATTGAGTTTGAATGTTCAAACTGATTCATATGATCACCATAGATGGGGCCCTGTGTTGTCAGTAACACTCTCCAAGTCATTTCGTGACAGATTGTACTTCCCCTGTGAGAATGAGGAGCAGCCAGTACCATTTGGAATTTCAATTACTTCTGGCCAACATGACCTATGCAGCTCCATAGAACAATATACTTCTAGTTCAGTTGGATTGTGTGGTAATTCTGATGCTGGGTTTTCAACCGGGCTTGCTCAGTTAGTTGTGAAAAACCAACTATTTCAAGCATTTTGGACAGTGGGAGTGAAATTCTGGATCACAATGATTTCAGATGTATCTCCAACTTCCATGCCAGTCAAAGCAATAATGTGTTCAGTTCAAACTCAAGTTGTCTGAATTCCATGTCAACTCCAGAGCAGTCGTACAAGGTTGGCGCGCAGAGCCTACTTGATTCTTCATTTGGTCTATCTTGTTTGGCTGGACTGGAGCAATACTCCACGGAGGTAGAAGTGCCTGATAATTCTGATAGGCTTCTTCATGTGTTGGATCAGTTGCCTGTGAAATTCATCCCAAACAACGATTCCAGAATTTGGGACCATCAATCTTCATATGCAGAGCTTGCTTGTAACAAAGATTGGGGTAGCTTACATGATTCTTCTACAGAATTGTGGTCATCAGTGCATCAACTCCAATCTCATGCTGATTCGGGATCTGTGCTTGGTTTCATGCCAAATGGAAGTGCTTACAGTAATTTGGTGGAACGTCATCACAGCCTCATGCTAGCCCAAGGAAACCTGAACAATGACATTCTTGGTAGTACTGATATATCATTATTTGTTGCTCAGATTTGGATAACATCCCGGAGGCTCCTATGTTATCCTCTCATGGCATAACGTGGTAGTTGTTCCACTCTGAAATTTCCATCCAGATGAACCTTTTCAATTTTATATAGTATTAGTGGAGATCAGTTTTGCTGTATGAAGTTTTAAATTTAGCTGTAATTTAAGTTTGGAAACAATGACCAGAAAGATGTGTGATAATTGCAATCATTACTAGACAAGGGACACTTTAGCATGAAGAGATACCATGAGGTCCAAAATTATGAATTGAATTTTGGCAATTAATTACTGTTGAAGAACAGCAGCTCTAATCGACACCTCTTGGTCTTTTGATTGGTAAGTTTGGCAGTCCAGCTTGCCTTTTGTAACGCTCGGCAAGGTCAGCATTGCCAGGGCCCCAGAGTATTTTTTGTCTCGCTCTTGTTGGCGAGAGGAATCCAATAAAGTGTGAAAAACGAAGTAGCAGGCAAGACAACCAAAGATCCATTTTTCTTGTCCAGTCTGGCAAAACAAGCCACTGGGATTTCAAACGTGTTATTAAGAAAATAAACTGGTTAGCATAAACTACTATATAATATTCTCCCGTCTTCTAAATTATAAAGTCGCTTTTGACTCTTTTTAGTACATAGATTTTACTATGTATCTAGACTATATGTTATGTAGATACATAATAAAATTGATGTATCAAAAAGTATAAAAAAAATAAATTTGTTAACATAAAATAATATCTAAAATAGAAAATTGAATAGTGGATAATCCTTTATGAAAGAAACATTCTTAATAAATCATTGTCTTGTTTGTTGGATTGGGTCTAACTTTTCTTGACTAAACTGCAATCATGGAACTTAAAAGAAAAGGATAAATGAGGTAATTTCAAATCAACTTCCGTTGGGTTCAAAAAATAAATAAATAAAGTAAATCAAAGAGTTTCCTTTTTCAGGACCCTAGAGTCGTGGAATGCTTTTCTTTTCCTCTTATACTCTATTGTTTGCTCAAAAAAAAAAGGATGAAACCCATCCTATTGAAAAAAGAAATAGTCCAGAATAGAAAGATCATTTTCCAAAAATAAAAATTATTTAGTTAGCTTTTTATTCTAAAAAAGTATTCCAAAAAAATCCAGCATTTCATTTTTTCAATGGGGCTTGATAGGCAAAATGGAAAGGGGGTCTAAAGGGAGTGACTTCTTCCATTTCAGTTTTCCTTGAACTGACACGCTCTTTTTTAAATAACACTTCCTTTTATGTTTCTCTTTGCTTTTGACATTAGTTATTTAGTTTGCTGCTATATCGATACGGTAATAATAATTAGTTTATGTTTAAAATTACATCGAGAACCTCCAAGATCGAGGTAAATCTCGAGCTTTGTCCGTGTAAAGAGAGTTGCTTCCATAGCTTTTTTTTATGAAGATTTTTACGCTAAACACGTGAGACTTTGTTCTAGGAAATTTATTTATAGGGATAGAACTCGGAAAACAGTACTATCTCCACAGTAAAAGCTACATATTCTCTGCACAGTTGAACGCTTTGCTTTTCCTTGGCAGTTTCTGGCGACCAAAAACCACTTTTTACTAGGACCCAAAGGCGTGACTTGGTGGTCTCCTCAGCCCTCAGTTCCTCATCCTGCTCTGGTGTTATGGCAGAGATATTCCTGAGGCTCCACGCCAGCGTCACTGACATTGAGCTGGTGAATGGTGATCAACTGATCATCATCTGCATATGAGAGATAGTACCAAGTAGTACCATCATCATACCAAGCGAAAAAGCGCAAGTCGTAAAATATGAGAGAAATCTATCGTTTCGGCCGAGGAGGAACCATGATGCTTTCTTGTCGACGAACATGCCATATGGAGAAATTTTGTAATAAAAACCAACAGCTCTATTGTATTCTCCCCAAGAAGATACACGCGGCGCTCGCGTATCACTTGAATTTCCGTGCTAGGGATTTTTATTCTTGGTGGTGGCGGACACCGGCCGCGCCGTGTTTCAAGAAACCAAAACAAAATATTCTCAACAACTTCCATGCATGTTTGAGCTCCGTGATGGTTCCACCAGATTTGTTGCTGCTTGTAGCATGTACTCCTACTGCTGTCTCTTTTTGCGATTCAGGTGAGTACGGATGTTCATATAGCGCATCATCGCCGTTTCTACTGCCCCATGTATGGTTATTTTTCCAGACGTTTGTAAAAATGACGAGCAGACAGAACAAACGTTACTCGTGGAGACCAGTGTAGACAGCCCCCCAAAGCATACTACGTACTGGACTGGTGCAAAACGTACTCGTGGAGACCAGTAGAGCACTACAGCACACTGACTGGGTCAATCAAACGACAGTGAAGTACTAGTATGAACGACGCGAATCCCCCCTCACTCACGATTGCACACATCTCATCGTCGTCATATATGCCAAAAGACAGCGCGGCTACTACGCGGCCAAAAATCCCGATTTGACCGTTCGTCAATTAATCCCAAAAGGCGCCGATCGCCGGAAAGCGCCTGCCCTCGCCTCCCGCCGCCGCGCTCTGGTTGCTGCTGCTGCTGCCAAAGCGGCTAGCAACACAGGGACGGACGGACGCTTACTATGAATAGCGCATCAGCATGACTGGCCTGATTGGTCGGGCTGGCAAAGCGGCATGCACCGGGGCCCGCGCCGCGGAGCAGCAGCACCAGCCACCAGGGACGTCGTCGCCCTGGCGTTCGTCCTGTCCGTCCGTCCGCGCCCCCGGCCGGGCGCGTCGCCCAGCGCCGGCCGTGAACTGTGGCACTCGCAAGTTGCCGGACTGCCGCCTGCCGGGCCTGGGAGCAAACTGGGTGGTGAGGGGCCGGGCTGGCCAGGGGTCACAGTCGCAGGCGTTTGTTGTGCATGCGCTACTGCACTTGCTTCTGTGCCTGTCGAATTGCCGAGCGACGAGGGGCGTGTGGTGGGTGGTGTCCCCGTGGCCCCAAGCCGCGCGCCACCGTCGTTACTGATCAGTGATCACTGCGCGCGCGGTGCTTGCTGGTCTGCTCTGCTGGGACTGGGACGGTGGGACCCGCCCGCCCGCGCGTCGGGGCGCGCGGATCGGAGTGCCTGCGCACGGAACAGTGGCGTCTTTCAGGCAGAACATGCCAGCGAACAGGGTGGATGGAGCCGGTTGGTGTAGCGAGCTGGCTGGGCAGATGGAGATGGGGTGCCCACCTGAGCTACGGCTAGGGCAGATCCACTGCACCGCCGTGCAGTTCGTACTACTGCTCAACTAGTGGGACGGTTCGTCTTGTCTCTTTCATCCGTTCCATACTACCGCCGTGCAGTATACAAGAGGAAAGTTAATCCTTGGTTGTAATGAGATGGAATTTTTGCTTTGATTTGTGTTCGGCAATAATATGGTGACACAGTCTGTTTTACAGCCCAGTAAAAAATGTGTGAATCCAATGCCGTTGCATCCCATCACTTTTTGTGATTGATGTTAGCTGTACCGCGTCACCTTTCTGTCTCTGTCTCTCGTTGCATTCGTTTTCTGCCCGTCCAACGCTATCGATTATTTCGCCCTTGGCCCTTAGATCAGATTACAAAGAAACTTGCGTTGAAGCACTATAGCAGCACTTCTTTTCGTTTATATTTGACAAATATTATCTAATTATGGCCCAACTAGGGCTCAAAAAGATTCAATCTCGTCATTTACAACTAAACTATATAATTAGTTATTTTTTACTTATATTTAATCCCATACATAAATGGTACAAATTGATGTAATAAAGAGAGTGAAAACTGCGAAAAATATGGGAAAGAGAACAAAGACCTTGGTGAAACAAGCAATGATAAAGTCCGAATTTGAAACCGAGTCTTGAAATATTCATTTCCTACTTAAATGCTCGTATAAGCTATATAGCAGCTACAAGTTCTCAACATATCCGGCACCGTTAGAAACTCTGTACTTGCACTTTTGTGCTTTCGAAATAAATTCACATCCAAAACTTTTGTAAAGGAAGGCGCTGGGAACTCTACCCCCGGCCCAGAGTGTTAGGTACTGGGTGGGGCTGTACAACAAAGGGCCAGGCATTCATAATAAGGAGAGAATATGCCTCTGTCCATGATGGTTGATGATTATTGATGAGCAATAAATCCCTTCAGTTAAAAGTAAGTGATAAATTAACGTTTTATGATATCAGATGTGCTAACTTTAACTATTATTTTTATCACAGTAATGTCACTTGAAACATTAAAAAATAATGCATGTTTAGTCAAAGTTACAAGAATTGATTAAACAAAAGACTGTCAATTATCTACTTATGGAGGAGGTACAATTAAGGGGTGTGTTTAGATCATCTAGAAATAAAGCTTAATTGAAAGTTTACTTGACTAAAGTTTACAAGTGGCTAAAAATTAGCCCAATGCTATTTAAATACATGGACTAAAAAGCAAGTCGTTTTTCTTGAACAAAGGCCCATGTGCACCTTTAAGCCCATATTAGTTCACAGTTGCTCAGTAATGAATTGAATTAATTGCTAGCTAGGTTGGAAATTAAAAGTCAGCTCATGACGTTGCAATTGTAATAATGTTTTTTCTCTCAACAAAATTTTATTTTTCTGTCCGAACAAGCTCAAAGTTTAGTTGACTGAAAATTGGGTCTATCTATCCAGCCAGACCTAAAGAAATTACCTAAGCGAAGCCTTTTTTTTTTTTTTTGCGAAGACCCAAGCATAAACTGAGACATTCCGATATACACGAGCGCACACTCATCCTATAAATGCACGCAGCACACCCCTCTACGAAGACGCGTTCAAAAATTGAAATGGACCGGTAATTACGAGATTGACAAAGTCACCACACTTGACTAAGGAGTCTCCACGCTCCACATTTAGGTGCCTTTTTGAATGCAAAATTGTTTTTTTCCATTTTTTTTTTTTTTGTTAATGAATTCATTCTTAAAATTCTTGGTGTTCTATAAGGAATCCTTACAATTAAGTCAAATTTGTAAATCTTTCTAGGAACCTCACGCGTTCTTTACAATTTTAAAACCCGACTTTTCTTTGACCGGCCACGGCAACTCCCCCGGTCTTTGGTCAGTCGTCACCACCGGTCCCGCGCGCGCACGCATGCAGCCCACGCACGACGCGTCGCGGGCGACGGGCAAAAGCGAAACGCACACCCGCGGCGCGCCGGGAACGGAAGAAAACAACAAGCCAAGCCAAAACTGGCTCGCTCGCAAGGACTCGCTTCCAATTAAAGCTACCCTAACTGCTCCAGCACTCTCCCTCCCCTCGGTCCCCACTTAAACCCGCCGCCGAAGAGCCGACGCCGCCGACGCGCCGCCGCTCCCTTCCGGCCGCCGCCGAGGCTGCCAATGCTCGGCGTCCGCGTCTCGTGAGGTTGTAGCATCCGGCTCTATCACCCATGGACTCTCTCCCTCCGCACCCCCTGCCCCGCCATCTTCGCTCTCGCCGCGACGCGCCGACGTGCTTGCTTGTTTGGGGTGGTGGTGATGCTAACTTTGCTGTGACTTTCCGCGGGTGCGAAAATCGAGTTTGATGTCGAAATGCGATCTCCGATTCAGTTTGAGTTGTCTTCTGTAGAGTCCGAGCATTTTCTTTTTTCTGCGAATTCGTGGTACGGATAGTGTAGTAATTTCAGGCAGAAGTTATGAGTCGGTGCTTGTTCTGGGAAGATAAATTAGCAAAACATTTCTATGGTTCAATGCTTGGTTGGAAGATAAGTTTTAAAAATTCTATGATCCAGTACTTGGTCGAGAAATAAAACCGAGTTAGGATTCAGTGAGTGAAATGCAGTACCCATCGATTTGATATGACAGCTTTGATATTATCTCACATCTATGCACTCTTAATTTCCCAAAATGGATAAATAAAAAAAGCTCGGACCTGTATATGCTGTTTTTTGGCACGTCTATGTACCATATATGGCAATTTCGTGCCTGTGACTTCAGTTCTTCAGTTACCTGTACGCTATAGCATGCCTTTGTCAACTTCTCCGATGGAGCTGAATTCGTTTGGAAAATGTTTGGCAGAAATAGCCTTGCACAAGCAAGGGGAGCGGGGAAGCTTAGTTTTTTCTTTTCTTCCTCAGGTAGTTAGTACAAAAATGGCTTCCAGCTTCATGGTTGCTTCAAGTGGGAAGCTGTTTTCACAGGCCAGCCATTGATAGGGGCTTCCGGAGGAAGCTAGAGGTAATAAAAGTCGGTTTTGAAGCACTACTAATGTAGTAGAATATACTTAAGGCCGTTTATCATGTGGATCCAATTGGCTCCGGTTTCAGAGGAGCCAGAGCCTGTGAAGCAAGAAATAATAAATTCATAGTTTATTTTTGAGGAGTGAGCGATAGAAACAGAACAACAAAATGGAGGGAGCTGGAGCTGGCTAGAGTCCACCAAACTGGGCCTAAGAGTCCAGGAATGAGCAAACCAAGACAAAGTTTATGAGGTTCATGGTGTTTTAATCTAGCAGACACTGAAAGCATTGCTGCATTGGGGAATTGTCTCTCGTTTCAGGGCACATTTTAAGGGCAGGCCTATACCTAAATATCGTTATTCTCATTCTTGATTGCATATTTTATTCAACGTAGAGTGCCTTGCCCTCTACTTTTGATCCAAATATCATTGCCTTTTCTTTTCTTGGATTACACTGTCAAGATTCAAGGTGCTGGATGAGACTTCAAAAAATCTCTGAGCCTTTTAGTGCATACTGCATACTGCAGAGACCTGTCACCTGTAAATCTTTGGCATTATTTTTTAGTGCATGGCTTCCTTAGTTGCTCTGTGCCAATGCATTTAACTTTTAAGATCTGTGGTCTCGCTGGGTATTTTTCAGGTCACTCTTATTGCACCCTGGCACTTCCATCAACTGTTAATCTAATTATACCTGACAAAAAATGCAGTTTTTCAGAGATTTATTGTCTTTCTACCAAGTGTAAGATTCCTTTTTTGGGAGTATGTACAGAACTCGTTAATGTCATGTCCTTATGCGTCCATATCGTTGTTACACTGTGTTCATTGGCTCTGTGGACTTCCTTTTTATTTTGTCCTTTTTATCCGCTACTCTGCTAGACTTTCACTGGGTTCCATACTGCCAAGGAGCTCTGTCCACCTCGATATTTTAGTTCTCGGTGCTGATTTTGCTTTCATTAAGTAAAGTTGGACAAGGAAGAGACCATAAACTGTGCTTCTCTTGCACTAATCTGGCCTACAAGTGCCTGCAAAATGTTCATGTGTCTCTTACGGCAGTTTCCCAACAAGCATCTTCCTACAGTAATGGCAAATAGACCTTTTGCATCTAGTATCCCTTACATTTTAAATACTAGGGGCTTCAGACGCTAAGAGCCTCCCAAAGTATATTCATTGCAGTTATCCATTCCTCTCAGCGTTATTATTTTATTGCTAGTTGGCAACTATTCTACTGAAATTTTCCTGCTCTTAGAGTTTACTACCTAGCCACCTGACAAGGGTTGTGGCTCTAATTGTATGGTTAACTTACCTGGTTTCAGTCATACTCATACAACTCACACAAAATTCATGGAGTCTCACATCTTTTTTTGTTTGCTTTTCAGATTCAATGTTCCAAATGGGTTGTTTTTAAGTTGCGAGCTACCTTTTATCTGGAGAAGTTGATCAATTGGTTTGAAGTTTTGAACTATGTAATGAAAAATGTCTGAAGAGTAAAGGCAGTAATTGATCGTCAGGAGAAAGTATGTATCACCCATAATCTCTTTGGCTGCTTCTTGAGTAGGTCATTCATTCATTGTGTTACTTTTGTATTTTTGTGACATTTTTGGAATGATGGGGCCACTTTTACGAAATAATCCATGTGATTAATTTGGAATAAGACCTGGCAAGATTGCTTCATAAAAAAATGTCATCCCATTCTGCTTTATGTTGGATACATCATGAATGATATTGTATTGTATTCAACAAGTAGTGGATTTTAGTATTATACTACCTTCTTGTGTTTCTGATAATGACAAAAGATTTATTTGTTCTGCCATTCCTGTTTTTTATTTGCTTGGTCTATTTTTAAAGTCAAGTTTATCCAGGCACTAACCTTTTACTTTGTATCCTTCACATCAAAATATACCTTATTCAATGTCTTCCTCCTCGCAAGGATTATCAGTTCAAGGAATCATCTCAGAATTAAAGAAAATTAATAATCCCGTCGAGGAGGAAAAACTTGTGAGTGTCATATACAAAATTTATTTTAGAATTTTTGTTCCCTCCTCCCCATATATTGGTGAATGTCATTGATAAAGGCGGACTGTAGGGACCTTTTACGTCTGATACAATTGAAAATAAAAAGAAAAGTGAAAATAAGAAATATATATCGTGACATGTAAAGATTAGCTATCAGTTAGTGCTACTAAATTTTTATGGTATTATATTATCCTGAAGGGCTTGAGGAAAAACATAGTTCGGCTAGGGCGTCTAGCGCCGACAGTCTATGGGAGGCTCGCCGCCTTTGCGCCTAGGGCGATCAGCGGGCGGCCTCGACGGCGGCGCCGCGGTGGTGGAGAGCTCTCGGGCGGAGGTCGCTGGGGAGGAGGAGCTGCGGGCGGCGGCGGCACTCGCACTTGCGACTTGTGCGGGCGGGCGGAGGGGCGCGGCGGCGGCACGCGCGGGCGCGCAGCGGCAGCGAGGAGCTGGGGCGGGCGAGAGCGTGGAGGAGCCGGCAGGGAGAGACCGCTGCGCCGCGCGGCTTTGAGAGGAGCTGCCCGCTGGCTGACGGGCGGCAGCGCTGAGCGCGCTGCGTGCACGGGCGGCGGCGGTCACGCAGGTGAGTGGGAGATGGAGCGTGCCCGAGTGGGATGGATGGATAGGGTTGAGTGGAGATGGGGCTGGGCTTTGCCTCTTGGGCCTTTCTATCTGTCTAGGCCAGCTCTTCTATCTATCTAGGCCACTATTCAGCTCTTATCTTTTTCATTTTTAGACGGTAATATATGTATATTAGTATATATACAACGCTTTAGGAGGCTTAGGCGCTGATTACTCCCGGCTTAGGCGCTAGGCGGAGGTCACCATGCCTAGAATCCGCCTAGCTGGGCTGAACTTTGAGGAAAAATAATATATACAATTGATGTTTGTCTTGATTATTGTTTTATGATATTGTGGAGCTTATCTTTACAGGGTGCTGATGACAATTCTTCAAGCAGAAAATCTAATGCAACGTCATTAAAAATGTTATTAGAGAAGGAGATGTCTAAAGAAGCAGAGTCAAAGAGAAGACCTCCAAGTGTCATTGCCAGATTAATGGGTCTTGAGGAGGGATTTACCTACTAAAGAACCAATTGTGCACCATACTGTGAAGTATTGACTTTGAGTAGAGATTTAAATGCCAGAAACAACGCCTCACAGGAGAATGCCATCAGTTCATAATGTTGAAGAGACACACTACCAATCCTGTCATGAAAAATTGAATACAATGATGTTTGCCAAGCGGAAGGAAGTATCTGAGAAGGTTGTAATCAGGAACAGGTATTTTCATGATGGAACTACACAGAAAGGATGGTGTTGGAGACAAAAAGTAGCTTATTCGATGTTACTAGACAAGATCATGGAACCAACCAGAACACTTTGCCATTGAGAGAGAAGCTCCCTTTGTACAAAGGAGGAGGAGTTACCGCGAAAGCTTTGTTTCTCCATGTTCAAAATGAGATCTATTTCTTGAATTTCTGAAGAACATAACCCCCTTTCTCAAGACAGTCAAGAGTAGACTTCCATAAACCGAGTACCACCTCAGACAAAGCATTACAGTGCTGGAAACCAATTAGATATATGTTGATATTAATGCCATACAAGACGATCCAAGGCATGTGAAATTCAGTAATAAAATGTATTGAAGGTTCCATCAAATTCCTAGTCCAAAGGAAGAGATAACTATTAGTAGAATAATGGTACTTTTAGGGCGGCCTACCCCTGGGAAGCCTGGTATATCAAAGGCAAAGAGAAAGCCCAGCCTCAGGGCAGCTTCATTTCGAGTTAATAACGTAACAGTCTAAATGGATCATTAGATAACCAGGCATCACTGGGATCTGCAGGACTTGGTGTGGTATCATGCAGCACCGGCAAGATGGATTCCACCAAAGAGATGATTCTTTATTATCTTCTGCACATACTCAAATGGATATGAAGAAGCTCATTAAGTGATTCAGAGTTGAGGAGTTATAGCAGTGGTTCTGAAATCAACTAACTGGTGGTGATACCCTCAGTGGTGACTCGAGGGGAGGTAGCCCTCTGTCAAAACATTCATGGAATTACATAAGAATGAAGGTCAATGCTCAAAGCTCATCGCTAGCGAATCTCCACTTTTCTGGAGTCTCAATCACAGAGCAAAAAACAGCTTTCAAGAGATGGTCAATGAATTTTACCAGTCCAGAGATTACAGCTATCGAGGAGAAAATTGGGTGAGATGCTCTCCATTAAGGAAGCAAAAGAAAGATGGGCCACTGGGATGTTTTCTGTTTCCAGTAGTCATGTAGCCTGGAAAATACTGACTACGTTCTGTAACTAATAGAAAAAATTGATGACAATGAGGAATTCTTCTAGAGTACCAGATCAAATCTGTTCAGTGATTTCATCCACATCTGATATTAACATGGTAGAAATTTGAATGTGCAAGCTTCAAATCCTAGAAGCCGCAAACTGAAAGTGTGTCAAATAAAGGAAAATCAGCTTTCAAAGGGAAGGTTTTTCTTGTCTAAAGAAATTAAAAAGCCAAGAAGGCTGATGTCCACTTATCATCCATCTGATTGCTGCTGCCTTGGAAGGCCCAGAGGTTATTATTGTTCATAGACAGGATTACAATCATGAAATGGATGCCATTGAAAGTGATGCATTGTAGGGACAGACTCGATAGTTTTTTAGAGCACAAGTATATTAGCACATCAGGCAGCCAAGCATTCTTGAATATCATGCAGAACAATTACTCCCTCCATAGTCCATTCAAATTGTAGATGTTGCGAGCTTTTCTAGACACAAAAGCCTTGTCCTGAAAAGCCAAAGCGTCTTGTAATTTAGACAAATACAATGTTATATTCTTCTGTTCTTGTGCCAAACACACCACATTGTTGCTTACTGCTTTTGAGTTACTTGACTTATCGCTACCTGTTGTTCCTGCATATACTGGAATTATGTCACTTGCATTCCAAACTTGTTGGCCTCAAAACAATTGAAATTGCATTACAAGAGAACCTTCTAGTTGCATCTGTAGCTAGACAGTTCAGCCAGAAACCATAGGAGTAAATAAATGCATAAATGGGCGGCGTGATCAACAAACCCTACCTCAGTTCTTGATGCACCCTCTGAAGAGATAGCAGTTGTAATGAACCTGAAACACCTGGAATAACTACTTCCAAAGAATGGCTGAATCTTGACTTTCTGTATCCCGTCTCCATTACTCCAAATATCTGGTTTTATATGCTGATTGCTCCTGATTTATTCTCTATGAAACAGTATCAAGATCTTCAGCAATTAGCGCCCGTTTCTTATCATTGGATGACACCGCCTCAGAATTAGTCTTGGCCCAAGGCCGGGGATTCTCTCTTCTCCCTATTGATGTAGATGATGATGAGTCAGAATACCATGTCACTTGTGCAAAATATAATGTCATCCAAGCTGGATTAGGCACTTCACAATCATGTATGGTTTCACGGTTGGCATTTGATCACCCTCTTGACAGTACTGTGTAAAGTATCAAAGGCTGCAGGAGAAGTTCATACAAGAAGCTTCTATTATTTGACTGTGTGAATGTTGCTCTAATCGAGATCGTTGAGAACACCTTACTGAGGCGCATTCCATGGAGCAAAAGAAACTCCAGGTTGTGGAGGGGCACCTCATCTCCCTGATTGGGGTAAGTCTGGGCTCTGAAGGACTGGATATCTCACGGGGCACGCAGTGTTTGTGGTGAACAAGAGGAGATAATGCTGGGATCCATATTGGACAGAATTGTGAAGCAGGAGGTTGAAGCAAAAATTTAAGGTGGGAAAACTTTGATGATGGGGCAGTGTGACATCACTGAGGGAGCGAAGGGAGTAATGGAGAGGCAGTGAAGGAAGAAGCGGTGCTGGATTTTACAGTTTGTTTTCAATGATGAAGGACATCCCGGTGTAGCTGGTAAAATTTTCCAGGGGCAGCTGATTTCAATAACCATGTCTTGTTGTTTGCAGCTCAGTCGTTCATTGTTGTATCCCCCTAATTCTTTTTCCTAGCTGGTTCTGCCAACATTGTATACGAAGTTCTGTAAACTTCTGGTAGATGAGAACATAGAAGTAATTGTGCAGTTCATGAGAGTTTTGTAGGCAAAGTAAGTGAGCCAAACCTTCCATTAGAGGGATCTGCTGTTTGGTGCATTTCGCATTTATCCGTTCGTTGTTAATGAGCAAGAACAGCTAAGGTTTCTCAACAAGTGCTGTAAGGCATATATTATCTCTGCATTGAGCATATTTAAGGCAATGAAACAATAGTAAAATCATAAAAACTTGCCCCCACCTGGGCAAGAAAATCACATGACGAAATATCTAAAGACAATTATTAATAACAATCAGCCAATATCAAGTATTTACAAAATCTAGTAATGTTCACGAATTATGTATGCACATTTTTATTTTTATATACTCCTACATATCCCTGTATCACTTTCTGAGAAACAATGGCGTATCAGTATTGGCACATCGCACATCCATCGAAGTAGGGTATCTGGGTTTTTTATATGAGTTCCTGGAGTAGTAAAGCTGCACTAGAATAATCTCCTGGCTGCTATGATTGATTGATAATGTAGACTACTAGGATATATGGACAAATGCGGCCCATATTCAACTCAAGAGCCACTGAACTCATTGATCAATAAATAATAAGTGCACGAACAGGCCAGTTCCCATTTTAAATACCATCCAATACTTAGGACATTTGAAGAAATGCAGTCCCTTTTCAATCTGCAAAAGATGTAAGAGATAAATCCAACGAAGAGTCAAATCAGTGCCACTTTTCCCATGCACACATTAGAAAATAAGTCAAATCAGCCTGCCGATAAAGTCGGAGGTTTCATGCCGATGGAAGAAACCGGCCCAATGGCTCCGGTGCAGAAAGCGCACAGCGGCGTCGGCAGTCAGGCCTCGGATGCTGCAAAGAAGAGGTAATGAGAGCAACAGCCGCTGTAGGAAGGAGAGAAACGAGCTAGGAGAATTACCCTTTTCTGGATCCCCACCAACCTTTGGGCCACAACCTGCTGGATATCTGTTTGGCTGGGCTGGGCTGGTGGTGACATTACAGGGTACTAATAATGTATTACATAGATAGATATATATAATCCTGGATGATCGGTACTGCAATCTACAGTAGCTCACAATACCGTTCCCAGTGAACAATACCCGCCCGCGCGACAGTGCCGGATCTTTAAACAGTGATACCCGCTGCGAACACATTACTCAACCCGCTGAAGCAGCATCGCATCCAATTGCTACTGGCAGCATGGTTTTTTCCCTGTTTTCTCTGCCTGCCCTTTCAGACCACGTCTAGTATTATCTATATATATCCTATACGTGCGAACTGATGATGATTAGTTGGAGTCTGAATTGGGGTTTAGAGTTCGACTTCGTTGAGGTTCAGTTACCATTTTGGTATGAGTGATATAGTATTTTCTAAATTATTCTAGGATGCGTCCCCACTGATTTAAGTCTCTCGGTATTATTTTCTTTTCTGGAATTGGCCCCAGTTCAGAGTCCTACGACTTAGCATGGTGAAATGCTTTACATAAAGTATTTGGATTTCTTGCAGCGTTATGCTTTAAAGTGGTAGCGATGTTACGTCAA
>JADLZL010007715.1:0-49204 GCA_015844335.1 Chrysopogon serrulatus | reverse complement strand
AACTATATATGTTGAGTAGTGATAATGAACTTTCTTCATGTGTCTCATATCACTATCTATCTATAGTGATCACTGAAAAGTTTCGGAAGCTTGGAATCAAAAAGCCACATGTAATGATAAGCTTTATCCTTGCTTAAAAGGCCTTATCAAGTGTATGAGTATATCGAGATTCAACCAAGTCATGCAACCTTGCTCAAATAACTCTACATTAACTCTACAACAAAAGTCATGAAGGGTTCATATTGAGCAAGTGCCCGGAAAATGCCTTAAGCGATGGTTTGACCTAGGTTGACCTCTAGCGCACTTTTGTTTAACCATTTATAAAGTGCCGCTTAGAGAGTTTACGTGGCTGTGCACCCTTAATCAAAGTTGTAGAGAATTTTATAAGGAATAAACTTTGTTTAAGGATCAAGTCATGAAAATATGCACAACATGCCCAAAAAGGGGTTCCCATATCAGACTCCAATTCTGAATTCAGGATTTGGAATATTTTCTAAGTCTGAAAATCGGTGTTGACCGCGTTGATGTCCCGCGTTCTCCAAATTTCATTAAGTAACTTGAGTTGGACCCAAAATAGAAGTTGAAGGTAATTATTTGAGGAAGAGCATACCAAAAGAAGGGATCAATCCGACTCAGTTTGACAAGGTTTGACATCCATTTTTGACAGGTGTTAACTCTCCGACAAAGAGCAAGTTCGAGGCTAATTATCTCCTAATCCATACATCTTTTTGGCCGAGCATCCTTAATGGAAATCGTAGAGCTTTAAGGGTAGATCAAACTTCATTTTGGGCCCATGATCTAATTCGGCCCAGAGATTGCCCAAAAGTGGCCCACAATCTGCGCCCGCCACGTGCTCGGGAATTGCTTCAAGGGCGACGCGTGCCCCTCCACGCGCCGGCATGCGCGAGCAGCCTCCCGGTCCTCCACGCGCCCCCTGCTCCTCCCGAGCCGGCCGGCCACTCCCTCCCTTGCGTTGTGGACGCCGAACTCGCCCCCTCTACCCATTCCCACGCTCCCCTGCTCCCTTCCTTGCTCCTTCCGCTCGAACACGCGCCGCCACGTCGAGCCGCCATTGCCGGCCGGGAGCAGAGCTCCGAGCTCCATGGCCACCGCTGTCCTTCCTCCTCCTGCCTTCCTCCATTCAAACCAAGCACGCCATGGTCTCCCTCGCGCCGTACCGCACCCGGCCGCCCCTTTCCCTACCGCTGCGACCGGCGGTGTGCCGCTGCAGCGGTAAGCCATGGCGAGCGCCACCGCTTCCACGGCCAGTCGCGTCGGGCCACCGTGGAGCAAGGCGAGACAGCCATCGAGTGCGCCTTGGCCGGGGCTGCTCCTCCGCCGCTTCGCCGCTGAGGAGACGGCCCAGCCCGCCGAACCGCCGCCCCGACGAGCTCCTCTCTGCTTCGCTCAAGAAGAAGAAAGGACCACGGGTTCAAATTTGGTAGAGGCCAGGGGGTTATCTGCAAAAGGTTATGACTCGGATGAATAGTGCTGCACAGTGCAATTTCTCTTTTTCCTGCTTTGCTTTATTCAATTTCGGCTGAATCTTTGGAAAATCGTATAAATTCGTATAAAAATCGTAAAATAGCAAATAAGGACTTTTTGGAATCCTTGCGAGTAGATCTATCCAGTGGTATAATAATATTGCATGTTTTAGTAGGAAGTTTGTGAAGTAAAAATAGATCTTTGCTCTCTAGGGTTTGTTCTTGCTAATTTCATATCTACTGTTGTGGTGCTCCATTTGAGGTGAAATTTTTGTGGTAGCCTACTGGTGATATGTGTGTGCTATGATAAAAATTTGAGATTCATTTTATATAGTATGATTGAGTTATTGACATATCTTGTTTGATGTCTAGTAAATGCTTTTAATTGATTAATAATTGAAATAAAAATGGTAAAATGGAAAATATAGTTCCATTACCTTTGCATGACATTGTTGTGACCTTTGGATGCTTAACATGACCATGTATTTACTGAAAGTATTGAGTTTTAGATTTATCTTGCTCTCATATGATTTATTGCATTAGCAGTTTGTCTTTTTCATAGAAGTAGCTATACTTATTGAAATGTTATAAATTTAAACTGTATGCTAATGGTAGTATTTTTGAGCTACTGTAATTTTCTTAGAATTTATTGTGCACTTTTGATATGTGTTCCATATATGTCCTTAATTCACCTTGTTATCAAAATAAATAGAAAAGGAGATGAAAATAATTTATTTAGGAGTGGACACTGTGTTTTCTAGTGTTTATTTAGTATATGTAACCTGTTGGTAATATTGGTTATGCTCAATTTACAAGTCTCAACATGAGTAATATAATTATTGCTTAGGATCGGTCTTTTCTAGACAGTTTGTGATGCTTTAAGTTTTGCATGATCAAAATAATATTTTATGAAAAACTTGTGAATATAAAAGTTGTATATAATTCATGTATCTATTTGCTATTAAAATTTGGTGGCATTTGGCCCTGTGGTTTGGAAACTACAGCTATGAATGTTTAGATAACAGTTTTGGTTGCTCTCTGTCTTGTCGACTTGATCCTGTACTTGTATCATTTTGACCTAATAAACTTGTGAATCATACTTTGATGATTAAAGATTATTTGTAGAAAATTTCATAAGCCTTTCAGATTATCTTGTTGCATGTCATTTGGATATATATAGCTTCAGTTATGATTAAAACATGCCGCTATCTTTTTGCAGTCCCGAAATTGATAGATTCTAGTTCTAGTTGTTTACTTTGTATGTTGATTAGTGTGGCTCATGTCATTGATGTTGGTTAACTTAATACACCTGAGATCTCATATATTGGTGTCATGTTTGATATGCTAGCTATACCAATGTTTGGCATAATTGTGAATAGTTTACTCTCTAATTGCGCATATATTCTAGTGTGGCTTGATGCTTGTCTTGCATGCTTGAGGGCTGCATCTTTTATCGGCATTCTTCATATTCATGCACTTGCATCTCATCTAGGTACGCTAGATGAACTACGTGAAGGACGAGATGTGGATGCCAAACCCGAAGACGGTGTTTGGTGGACTTATCCCGATGATGGACGGAGATGCTCGCCAAGTGATTACCATCTAACAACACCGACTTGTGTCATATTCCGTGCAAGCACTTTGGAGCATCTACTTACCTATGCTTTCTAACAGTCTAATTATGCTTTATGATTGTTGCATTAAGTATAGGAGTTGTGTGCAACCGTTGATGCATTATATCCTTGCTTTACCATTGAATTACCCACCTTGATATACCCTGCTAGTCTAGGGCGAGTATTATGCTTAGCTTGCTTAGACGGTAGAAGTCGGGTGATTTCCTGTCATCCGCGAGTATAGGTGGTTACTTATGATTGATGGAAGGCTTATGTTGATATCATCTGGTTGATGGTTATGGTTGTGATAAATGAAGACCGGGCGGAGTCTTGTGGGGTGGTTGGACCATAGTGATTCCGTCTGTGTCGATTAAGGACCGCATCGTTGTTGTACCCCAAGTCATATTGAACGCATGCCTCACATTTAGCCGGGCGGATAAGCACTTCCGACCGCGAAGCCTAACACTATCCAAAGCCGGGTCTCGATCCGTTCGCACCGTATTGAGATGGATAGGGGACCACAGGGGCGCGAAGAGTAAGTTCGAGGTCCAAATGGTCGGGCTAAGGCGCGGGCGGTCCCCGGTACGGTGGTTCTATGCGAGTCCGCGTACTTGTTTTTTTTCCTGATACGTGCCACGGTGATCCATGAGCTCACCGACGGGTGAGTGTGGTTTGTGTAAGGAATACCCCCGAGCTCAGTAGTAATCGATTCGAATCGCCATCGTTCTGGACAAGAACACCTTGACTTGAGCCGCAAAGATCGTAGTAATGATTATGGAATGTGGTTAATGATGATGATGGGTTAAGCTAATGATTATGATTATGGTTACTACTTGCTTGCTTAATCACGACTAATATACTATGATGCATAGTATAGGTGCTCACCTAGCATAAATAGGAATGGTTAAGCTGAGCTATCACTTTAAATGTTATTACCGCCCTTTTTGCAAAAGAGTCAAGCTATCCCCAGATAAAGCCTGTCATACTCCTCGAGTCTTTTGTTTTGAGTCAGTCGGGTAAGTCTAGCTGAGTACCTTCTCGTACTCAGGGTTTTTCCCGCTTGTTGTTTGTGCAGACGGACATACCTTCCACCTGCTTGTGCTACCTGTCTTTTTCCTAGTGGACTAGAAGATCTTGGGCAAGGTTAATCTTAATATTCTCCCCCAACCGCTTTTGATGGATAGACTACGACTGGCACTCGTATTAATCTTTAAAAATGCGTGAGTTAGGTTGAGCTTTCAAAACTACTTTGCTTTCGCTACTCGGATTTTTAGAACTTGGTTTGTGATAACTTATTTCCGCACTCTGATGTTGTCGAACTATTTGTGAAATGTTGTAACGTGTGAATGGTGACGCTAAACTTGTACGATCTTGGTTGAGAATGTTTGGTTTGAAATCCTTCGAGATTTCCGGACTACCGGGTTTATAATCGCTTAAGTGTGACGATTACTTGCTTAGCGAGTGATTTTTCACTTATGCTTTTATAAATTGGTCGGTTCTGTTACACTTCTTGCTAGATGTGTTGAGCCTTACCTCTTTCTGTAGGATCTAGCGTTTTCGAGTGCTTCTTGCTTGGCTAGTGGTGTTGAGCCCGTTTTCTGCCTTTTCTTGAGGGCTAGCCATGTTTTGCTTGGTTGCGTCGAGCCGTTGCCCATGTCTTTGGGGACCAAGTTGTGCTTGCTTCAAATGACCACATTTGGCTTCTCTTTGGCTTTTGGTCGTTTGGGAAGCTTTCTTCCTTTCTTCTTCTTCTTCTATTTCTTTTTCTCAGCCGTGGTGTGTTGGTGTTGAACAATGCACTCATCAAGGGGGAGATTGCGAACACAAGGTTTATACTTGTGGTTCGGTTGTGATGATGAGTGATTGTTTTAACTACTAGCATCTCGGATGGGGTGCTACTGACGGTGGTAAAAGCCACGAGTTCCACATGTGCCTTGGTTTGTGTTGTGCAGTGTGTCGAGCATGGAGGCGGTGGCCGACGGCGAGGTGAAGGTCAAGTGATGGCGGGCCGCGCCGAATGGACCGGGGCGGTGAAAGGGCGACGATCGAGACTTGGACCGAGGGACCCGGAATCGCCGGGCGGGATCGCGTTGTTGGGCGCCTGGCCGACAAGTGCAAGGACATGGGCCGGTTTGTTGGTTTGGGCCTCAAAACCAACGGTGGAGGGTTTCGGTGGTTTGGGCCTCAAAACCACCCTGGCGGGTTTCTGGGTTGAGCCTCAAAACCCCGGCGGAGGTCCCAAAGGCGGACGGGCCGGCACGTGGCGGCATCGGGGAGTTCGCGTCGAGGCGGCTACCGGTGAGAAGGCGCGGTGGCCGTTGGATCGAAGATTGCATCGAGTCGGTTCGAGTTGGACCGCAATGTCCCTAGGGCTAGGCGGTTTGCTCGGAGTTGTATCGAGGGCAAAAACTGAAAAATGAAATAAGCCCGGTCGATAAGTAAGGTGGGAGGGAGCCCCATCTCCCTCACCTCTCCCATTTGCATTTTCTCATTTAGGGTTTTCTTCCTCTAGTTGCTTTGTGAGTGAGAGAGGGTCCCACTAATCCTTCATTAGTGTAATCGAACTCGTGTGAAGGGAATGGAGGTCCCGAATCCTCCATGTTTCCTCGTGGAGTCAGATCATTGAGTTGCTTGCATTGATTCGCGTTTTGTTCTTCGCGTTCTTCGTTTTCCCCTCTTTCCCCTCTTCGCGTTCTTAGCGATTTCTCGGGCTGTGATCCATCTCTTTGCGAACCACTTGTTTCTACTTGATCTTGGTCGTGGGTTGATCCTTTCCACCGAAGGATTTCATCCAATTCCTCACGAATCCACAGATCGGGTCGAATCGAGTTTTTCGGGGAAAACTTGCTCTTGAATCGGATTTCGTTGATTTTCAGAGTTATAGTGTGTTTGGGGCTGTGATCTTCATGGAGTAGCTTTAGAACTATCTTGTGAACCCCTCTGCAAAATTTCAGATCAATCGGAGTTGATTTGGTTGAGTTTTTGATTCGAAATCGAATTTTCCAGGTTTCTGCCCGTGCATACCGGACATGTCCGGTGTGAATACCGGACACGTCCGGTACACTTTACTTTGTAATTTTGGGCTGAAATTTTGTGGAGACCTTCCTCTATGTGTCTAGTTTCTAGGGTTAAAATTTCAGGATTTTTGGACACCGTTTGATTGGGTTTTCGATTTTTCTCCCAAAGTCGCTCTGTGCAGGAAATACCAGACGTGTCCGGTGTAAATTCTGGACGTGTCCGGTATTCCAACCTTGGAGTTTTGATCTCATATTTTGTGGAAAGCTTCCTTAGGGTGTCTACTACCTCTGGTTAAAACTTCATAATTTTTGGACACCGTTTGGTTAGATTTTCTATTTTTCTCCCAAGATTGGTCTGTGCTGAAACTGAGGTCCGGTTCATACCGGACGCGTCCGGTATGAGGTCCGGTATGAAGACCTGAAAGCTGATTTGTTCGCTTCTTGATCGTTCGAGCACTGATTCGACTTCCACTTGTTGCGTTGGGTTTCTAGCATCACGTACTTCGTATCCAAATACTCTTGTCACAAGTTGACTCGAGTATTTTTGGATTGACCACTCCTTCCTTCTCGATAGGATTTGAGTGCGTCCCTTTTGAAGTTTCGTCGAGTGCTTGTCTTCGATCTTTCTCGGTTGATCCGCTGTACCTCTTGGACATCTCCAAGGGTATCCACCTACCTGTTAGGTCGTGATCTTACCGCCGCTTGTGGTTTTGCTTTTGGGGTTCGATTTTTTGGACAGCGGCCGAAAGTTTCGAAAGAAATTTGAGGCTCCCATTCACCCCCTCTCGTCGCCGTTTTCGGTCCTTCAAGGAGCTTCGGCGGCTTTACCCTTTATTTCGTCTCAAGTTTGGGGTTGTGTATCATCGTCATGGTCGCGGACCTGGTGCATGAATCAAGGTTGACGACAACAATCTGCCAAACCAAGAGATTCATATTATCTTAGAAGTTTATTTCCATATTATCTATCATTTTGTTTTTACCTTAATCTAGTCAAACTTTGTTAGCCTCCCTCTATAACAGAGGCATGGAATTGTTTTCTTCACCATCATTTGGAATATATGGTTTTGTTTTCTCACGTGGCATCCCATTTTTCTTGAAGTTGCCCTCAATGCACTTTAAAAACTTTTTAGGTGGAATTTTCTCATGAAGTATAAGCAAGGTTATAGGGGGCTTGAAATTAGGGAGGAAGATTGTCGGTTTGAGTGTTGAAAACTTACAACTATGAGTCACCGGTTTATGTTTTCTAAAATTTGAACACTCGGCCATATGCATATACATGCCGGTATTTGAAAAATTAACTACTCGTTCAAGCCAATGTTATCCTAAACGCTAAAAGATAAATTGCCGATCACCCTTTGAGCATTTAGACTATTTAGATGATGTTTAAACGGAGCTAATCTGCCTAAATGTTTTTGTATATAAAATATACATATTTATGTATGTAGAGGTCAAATATACTAGAAAGTGTACATATTTATGCATGTAAATATAATTATGATGTTAATTAGTTTGGTGTTGATTGTGGTATTTGCCATTCTAATATTTATGAATTAAATGGTCATTTAGCTCATTTAATCATGTTTATTAACATGATCATGTTAGACCATTTAGATGGTTTTAACGGTTTAAACAATCCAATTGTTTAATTTTACCATTTAGGACCTAAACGACACGGTTGGCTGTTTACCATTTATAAACAGGACTAAACGGCCGTTTAGGCAATCAATGGTTCAAGCCATGGTATAAAATGACTTCCTATAAAAAGTAATTATACAGGGATGAAAACTAGGAGTTGCAAACTCTGGAAGATAACCATTGGTTTGGCAGTGCTACTGTAGGCGTAGCGAAGCACGCCAAATGTCCTAGTATACAGTATACACACATCACAAAATGGCTTTAGAGCCATGGTGATTTAGTTAATTCACAAGAACCAAAAGAAATATAATAAAAAAAGGTTAATGGAAGCTCTTAGTTAGTAGAAGAAATATTTTTTTAGAAAAAAGAAAAGGAATTTGGAGGCATATGAACTATTATGAAGTTTTGAGAATGGAATTAAAAAAAAAAAAATGTATGCGACGCCTGAGAGATTCGAACTCTCGCGGGGGAACCCCATGTACTTAGCAGGCACACGCCTTAACCACTCGGCCAAAGCGTCGCTTGGTGATAAGTAAATATTTTGGTAAATATCTAAACGTCATTTCTGTGCTCCAGGGCCAGGTTGCCCCTGAGCCCCTGACACGGTGACGCCACCCACACTCCCGAAGCGGCGAAACCCCACCCCGCACAACCGCACCCACCATGGACGCCGGCGGCGCGCGTCCATCGGCACCGTCGGCCGCCGCTGCAGCTGCCGCAGCCGCGGGGGCCTCCGCAGCGGACGAGCCCCGGGACGCGCGGGTGGTGCGGGAGCTCCTGCGCTCGATGGGTCTCGGCGAGGGCGAGTACGAGCCCCGCGTCGTGCACCAGTTCCTGGACCTGGCCTACCGGTACGTCGGGGACGTGCTCGGGGACGCCCAGGTCTACGCCGACCACGCCGGGAAGGCTCAGATCGACGCCGACGACGTCCGCCTCGCCATCCAGGCCAAGGTCAATTTCTCCTTCTCCCAGCCGCCGCCGCGCGAGGTACCAATCCCACCCGAAATCCTACACTCTTTGTTCTTCAATTTCGGCGAATCAGTTGTTGTATGTTTATTTTCTTCTATATATCCCCAAAAAAATCGTTGCTTTCTCCCTGGGCTGGTGTTATACGGTCGAGTCCACGAACCCTAGTTATTGCGTTGCTTGAAACTTGATTTTGAATTAGTTTTGGTTTTCCTGCATTAGGCTTTGTTTGGCTGCACCTAAATACGTTTCAATCTCAATCCATACGGTTTGAAAGAGATTAGAGTGTATTTTAGTTCAAAATTCCACCTCAATCCCTTCCAAACCATATGGATTGAGGTGTATTTGTGTGCAGCCAAACAAGGCCTTAGTTGGTTGTGAGAAACTGGGATTTCTTTACCATTTTTTTCTGAGTAATACTTATATAGAGCTTTCCTCTCATCTCTCTAGTCATGAAGTAGTATCCATTCTATGTAGTCTGGGTGAAATTATGTCTTTTAAATTTGTTAATTGGTCCCCGCTCAATTCCATTGATAGAGAGATGGAAATGTCGGCTTACAGAAGAGGTTCATATATATGTTCAGAAAGAGGATATAAATACTAAAAAGCCACATAGATCGGAGACAATAACATCATAATCCGAAACATAATGATTAAGAGAAGATTAAGAATTCTATACTAGTACAAAAATTCATGTTTTGTAATAAACTCTTCTATGAATGAGATAATGAAGTTGCTAAAGCTGTGTCTTCATCTATTCTAAGATGGTACTTGTCATCCCTGTGCTGCCTTGCAGAATATGGTGATCTTTTTTTTACTTCCTACTGTATCACAATAACAATTTAAACTATCAATAAAACTTTGGCCTTACACTAGGATCATAATGGCTAGAAACTACCTTTTCAAATGGGAAAATTACTGCTATTGCATGACTTGCTACATAAGCTTTAAATGGCTCAGCTTAAGATGATGGGAATGTATCTAGTGCAAACCAACCTCCCGTGAAAACTTGTGCAAACCACGGCAAAAAGTCGCCTAAATTCACTAAAAAAAAATCACACATGTAGATGATACGATGATACACAACCTTGTAAAATATCTTGTCCAAACTCGACTTCATTTGTGAGATATAAAAATAAGAAATTTCAAGCCAAGAAGCTGTCTAGATGATTTGTTAGAAATTTGTTATTTTTATATCTTACAAACGAAGTCGAGTTTGGACAAGATATTTTACAAGGTTGTGTAGCATCATATCATCTACATATGTGATTTTTTTGTTGAATTTAGACAACCTTTTTACCGTGGTTTGCACGAAGTTTTCACGGAAAATTAGTTTGCACTAGATAATGTTCGCTAAGATGATTGCCTATGCCTAATAAATTATAATAAACTATTTTCTGTTGTCTTATATTAAATAACATCTGGTGCTTGGCTGGGGTAAGAAAATTACAGGGGCTAGGTCTCACGCTTGCAGACTAGGTCTTTTTGAGCTATGGTCGAGTCGTCGTGTCCTCTATGTGCTTAATTCATAAGGATGTGTAATTGCCTCACTCATATTTGGTCCCCGTATTAGTGAGGATCCTGTTGGGGACCCCTCGTGTTTGTCATCTCTATAGTACAATGAAACGCTGCTCTCCTGCGTTAAAAAAATTCTGGAAGTTTACAATACTACCAATTCAATTGATTTCTCCTTGCTTGTTATGGCATCAGTGGCACCACCGCACCACTAAGGTTATTTGTTGTCTTATGAGCGACATCCTTAGCATGTAGATAAGAGGTTTCTTTAAATGTGGTATTGCTAAATGCAACTAGCATGATCTCAGTTGATCCCTTGGCCTCTGCACAAAAAAATATAAAATATGTACAGCTCGCCCAGAAATGATACATTGCTTACATAAGGAAGCTTGGGAAGTACCAATTAACATTTTAGAAGAGTAAATTTATATCTTTTTGCTTAGCTGATAATGAATAATCTCTCCAGTCACAAAACACTGTTTTGGGACGTGTGTAGCCAATAATTCAAAATGTTGGTTGTATATTTAGATTTGGCTTGTGAGGCTTTGTTTCAAACACTATATTTTTATTATAATTTGCTGAGATTATTTAATATAATACAACAGATTAACAGAAAATACTCTTTGCTAGTTTGCTTTATGCTTTTCATTAGTAGATCATATTGATCTCAAATATCACTTTTTGTGATGGTTTATACAAAGACAACTTGACCTTTAGCGAAACGCTCTAAAATTGTTCTTTTTCATGGTGGATTGCAAGATTATTTCTTCTAAAAGACAACTTTGACCTTAGGGAATAGTCTCTAAATTTGCAAGCGATTTTGTCAGATGCAAAGAAACAAAAGTAGAAAGCATCAACCAATAGCTGAACCCAGCAACCCAAACCATCTATTGCTGTCAAACATAACCAAAACGACTACAGAACTTTTATCTGTTTATAAAGCTATAACTTCTATTCGGCTCAGGTCATGATACATTGCTACCCAGGGAAGCTTGGGAAGTACCAAACTAACATTTGAAAAGAGTTAATTGATTTCTTTCTGGCTTAGCTCATAATGAATAATTTCTCCAGTCATACTTTGGGATGTGTGTAGCCAACAATTCAAAACTTCAGCTCTTATTCTGTATGTTTAGATTCAGCTTGTGAAGATTTGTTTTAACGAACACTTATAGTTTATTATAATCTGCTGAGGTTATTTAATATAATACAACAGAAAATAGTGTTTGTGTTTCATTAGTAAATCATATTGATCTCCCATCACTTTTATTTTTGTGATGGATTACAGTGTGGCAACTAGACCCTTTAGTGAACAATCTCTAAATTTGCGTCTTCATGGTCGATTGCAAGACTCTTCTGTTAGAGACAACTTTGACCTTTAGGGAATAGTCTCTATATTTGGACGAGTTCTTGTCAGATGTAAATAAATAAAAGTAGAAAACATCAACCAAACAGCTGAACTGAGCAACCAAAACCATCTTTCTGCCATCAAATTTAACCAACATGACTACAGAACTTTTATCTGTTTATAAAGAACTTCTTCTGGGACCAGAAAATCAAGTTTCAAATCATCCCACTAGATCTGGAGGAGACTGGTTGATCTTCAGATTTTCCAAGTGCGCTACCACAATTCACTAGTCATTACCTCTGTTTTGTACCTCTGTTTTGAGATGAGAATCTGAATGCGACATTATGTTAGTTGTACAAGCATGTTATGGTATTCTCTATTAAGTATGTGCATTCACCTTGAAATAAGATGTGATGCTGATAGACCATGCTTAGTCTACAGGGATCTCATATTGGCTTTTTATATTTGGAGACTCCCTAGTACAAAGAAAGCCATGTATAAATATAGTTGTTGGATGTTTTCTTAGCACAACTAAGGAGTGTATGAGAGTTGTGGTGAAACACCGGAACTCATGTTTTGGTGTGTTTTCTGTGGTTGTGGCCTACTTAATATTTGAGTCTAGGGGTTAGTAAGAAGCTCATATTGTTTTACTGGATTCCTAAAAAGTTAAGTTGATCTAGTCTTGTCTGTAGAGAACGTGCATAGCAGTGTTTTCGTCTAACAAGTTATTTCCTCTTCTTGGTAGGTTCTCCTTGAGCTGGCCCGTAGCCGAAACAGAATGCCGCTGCCCAAATCAATTGCTCCTCCTGGATCAATTCCCCTCCCACCTGAGCAGGACACATTGTTGGCCCAGAACTACCAACTCCTACCTCCGTTGAAGCCGCCACCTCAATATGAGGAAACAGAGGATGATAATGAAGAATCCAACCCAAGTTTGACGCCAAACCCGGCAAATTCTAATCCAACCTTCTCGCAAGATCAGAGAAGTAATGAGCAACAGCACACTCCCCAGCATGGTCAGAGGGTTTCATTCCAACTCAATGCTGTGGCAGCTGCTGCTGCAAAGCGTCCTCGGATGACCATTGACCAGCTGAATATGGGCTAACCATTCATCATCGTCGGTTATATTAGTATCCTTTTCCCCATCCTCTAGTCTGGAGAATCATGTTTTGAAGAGATTAGCATTGTATTGGTATGATCTTATTGACTACCACCCACCTATTTAACCACGAGATGTGCAGTACAGCAGTAGCATAAGTTTCTGCCTGCAAGAGCGTTGCTTTAGGGAAGGAAAGCAGAGGAAAGCAACTGTGCTAGTAGTGTATTTTGTACTTGCTCGCTAAAAGGTTAATATCTGCTATAATGCTATCTGGGTCTGCATGTTCTTATTGAAATTAGCATTCGTCTCAAGAGGGGAAAAGTTGCATTGTCGGTGTTGCGAGTTATGATGACACCAAATTACGATTCTTATCCACGAGCAGGATTGAAACGATTAAATCAGCTTAGCAACTCAAACTGGTTGGATGCGGACGGATAGGATACAAATGATATCATATTTGTTTTTATATTTCTATTTGAATTTGAATAGGAATATTATGATACTATCAGTCATATTGATAGGATACGAATGAATATCTAAATTATAAATATGTAATTTAAGTATTTGATATGGATATGGAATTGGATGTTAAATATTCGGGCTTGGATATGGATAGATTTGAACTCTGAACAGATTTGGATTCAGACCTGAATGTGGTAGGAAAATATCCGTACTATTTACACCGCTAACAATTTCTAAAAAGGAATAAAAACATAGTGCCGACTCTTCCACCCCTCCATAGCTTTTGTTCCCTATCCCTGGCGAGTGGCCGTGAAGGTGAGGCACGGAGTCGATGCTCACGTCAACCAAACGTCCTCTACTGGACCGAGATTGAAAAAAAGGTCCTCTAGACCTATCAAGAGGCTGTTAGATCCTGGCAGCTAATTGCCTGCTGCCAGCTAAAAGAAGCCAGCTAATTACTTTTTACTAGTGCGACTATATATTAGCTGAAATCTGTTTGGATTCTCCCGCTAATAATTAGTAATAATTTGCTATTAAGAGCTAGCAAAAATTTTTAATTACTTTGCAATCAAGAGCTAGCTAATAATTTTTGTTAGCTAAATACGCCCTCCATGCCAATAACTAAAATTATAGAAAAATTAGCAAAGATTTATGAAATCAAATAGATATATTATAAAAATATAATTAGTGAAGAATCTAATCATACTTATTTGGTATCATAAATATTATGATTTTGTTATATAAATTTGATCAAACTTGAGATGCTTTGATTCTTCAAGATTCTTGGAATGATTTAAACAATTTAGGATGCAAGGAGTAGATTATTTTGAGCCACTAACTGTTTTTTTTTTACAACAGAGCCACTAACTGTTAGCTGCTAGCTAAAAGAAGCCAACTAATTACTTTTTATTAGTGAGGCTATTAGCTGAAATCTGTTTGGATCCTCTAGCTAATAATTAGTAATAATTCACAATTAAGAGCTAGCTAATAATTTTTATTAGCTAAATAGATCATTTTTGAGCTATTAATTTGATTATTGGCAGGGGTGTTTCCATCCATTAGAGCTAATTTTAGCGGCAAGTAAATCTTAGCTTAGAGGGTCTAAATATGACCAGGTAATCCTACAAGACTACTTCACTAGTATTTTCTTTGTTTCAAATTATAATAAGTTTTGACTTGTCTGCATATGTAGCTTTCGTTATGCACTTAGAAATATATTATATTATATCTAGGTACATAGTAAAATATATGAGTTTAAAAATATCAAAATATCTTATTATTTGAGATGGTGGAAATACCACATGTACATACTTTGCACAATCGAATAGGAGTATTGAGTTCCCTCATCCTGAAACGATAAACGTGTTTTGAACTCATGAATATTGAACTCTTATTTTTTTATTGTCATTTGCTAAAAAAGAATATCATGGTAGAGGCACTTTGAATGCAAGTTTTATATCCTAGATCTGCGTGTAATTTGAATGATCATTAATTAAAAGAACAAAATACGCTTACCATTTTATGTTATGCATGAACATACCCTCTACTCATCATGAACATATTAGTGTCCCCCACCCAAAAAGAAAAGAAATTTTAGTACAGTGTTAAGTCAAACCATTTTAAGTTATGAGATAAATTTTCATAGTACCCTTATTCGGAGTTGATACTATTTTCTTTTAAATTTAATTAAATTTAAGAAAGGTTGACTTAGATCAAACCTAGACTTACCTCTTTTGGGGATGGAGGCAGCACATGTTAAGTTGACAGATTTCGTACTTATATTCCAAACAAATCATATTTGATCCGATTGATGTTGAATCTAGTCGCTACCCCATGTATAGGTATTCTTCATCTTCCACGTATAACACGTGAGATTCCTGACTGCGGCAAACTAACCAACCATTGAGCTGCCAATCGATTCGATTCTCCCTGATCACACGAACCCCACGGCGGATTCCAGCATCACACGAACCAATGCAAGTACTACATGAACATGGTCATGATTTTGGGGTACATGGACATGGTACACGTTTGTCTACTTGGATCGTATGTGCATGTTGGTACGCACGCTGCTGAGACTTGTTGGAAATTTTAATGAAGCAAGCAACCATGCATGGGGCAGAGAAATCAACCAAGGGATCGTATCGATCTGTACAAAAATGGCCACTGACAAGGTGACAACTGCAGTAGCTTTCTTCGTCGAAAACAAGAAAAAGGAGGAGAAAAACGCTACACCTACACGCCGTAGCTTCCCGTACACCGCCGGTGCGGTGCTCCAGCCAAGCTCCGTGACACGAGAGCAGAGCAGCAGCACTTCCCTGCTGCACCGGCGGCACGGCAAGAACTAGAAGGCGTGCTCGGTTCCATGGTCCATGGATGGTCCACGGACGACCTGCCCACCTGGGGTGCAGTGCAACACCTGTCAATTCGATTTTCCATGGACTCGCTCGCAGTGCACGGCCCAGATCATCCGCCATGAATGATCACGGATGAGCTTAGCTAGCCACTGCACGCCGGCCGCCACAGCGAGCAGAAGGACACCGGCTGCCCCTTCCACCGCAGCGCCACGGGGCCGGCCGCCCCCCCGACGCCGACATCTCCCACCCGCCGTCGTACTTGCGCAGCAGCGACTTGGCCGACTCCACCGCCTCGTCCCCGAACGCCGCCTCCTCGAACCCGGCCACCGCCATGCGCTCCCGCCACGCCTCCCTCCCTGCCGCCCCCGCCGCCGCCTCCGACGCCACGAAGGACGTGCCGGCCTCAGCCTCCAGCAGCCGCCTCTCCTCCCCGTCCCGCCCCCCTGAACGCCGCCGACGTCGACTCCAGGAACCGCCACAGCAGCTCCAGCCGCGCCATGAACTCGCCCGCCGCGGTGCCGTCGCCGCCGCCGCCGCAGTCGAGCTCCGACACCACCACCAGCTCCGGGTTCAGGCCGCGGACCTTCCTCAGGATCTCTGCCCGCTCGTCGGCGCTGGCGTGGCCGAGCCGGAACTGGAGGCACACCACGAGGGCCTCGCCCGCCGTCGCCGGGGCGGCGGCGAACCCATGCTGCACGGAGTCCAGCGAGGCCGCGCGGCTGATGGCCAGCTGCAGGTTGATGGACTTGGCGTACCGGAGGAGGTGCGGCGAGAAGTCGTACCCCGGAGGCGACGCCGAGAAGGGCGCCGGCGGGGTGGCCGCGGGCCCCGCCACGGTGAGGCGGACGGACGGCGGCGCCCGCCCGCCGGGCAGCCGCGTCAGCGACTCCAGCAGCGTCGGCCACTGCACGCCGTGCGAGACGCCGAGGTCCACGACGTGCAGCGGCCGGGGCTCCGCGGACCCGCCGCGCGACGCGACGGCGACGGCGACGACGACGCGGCCTGCGCGATCGCGGCGTTGGCCAGCGCGTTCGGGAGCGCGAACCACGGGCTCACCTCGTGGAACCGGATGAGCGACGCGCGGAACAGCCGCGGCTCCGCGCACGCGAACGCCGGCGTCGGGCACTCGCACGGCGGCACCCGCACGGTCGCCGCGGCCGCGAGGCCAACGGCGGCGGGGAGCCTGCGGGCGAGCGCGTGCAGCCCGTGCGCCGCCAGCCGGTGGTTGGCGTCGCCGGAGAAGGAGGCGAGCTCGCCGAGCACGTAGAAGAGGTGCTGCACCCGCGACAGGTTGCCGGCCTCGACGGCGGCCGCGCACGGGTTCAGAAGCTGCTCCGCCCACCTCGTGTCGCGGTCGGATCCCGCTCCGCCGCCCTTGGAGCCGCCCTTCTTGCTGCCGCTGCCGCCACCGGCAGCACCTGGCCTGTCCTGGTCCGCGCGTCGACGCTGGTTGCTGCCACTGTGGGCGGACGCCCTGTGCGCCGGGGACTTGCGCTTCTTGGACGAAGGCTCCGACGGCGACGACACGGCCGGTGACGCAATGCTTGGCGAGGTGTGCGCCAGGGGCGGACTGGCCGTCGTCAGCAGCGGCGCCGACGGCGGGGGCGAGAGCGTCTGCGCCACGACGCTGCCAATATCATCTTGCTGCGCCGCCGCGGGATTGGACCACCACCCGTAGCCGCCGCCGGCGATGTCGACATCTGCGGTGAGGAAGGAGATGGAGTCCTCGAGCCAGTCGAAGCCGCCGTTGGTCGTGGTGGTGGCACTGGCGGCGAGGTCCGGGTGCTCCTTCTCGTGGCAGCTCATGGGCTTCATGCATGCAATAATCTTGCAAGAAGATGAGGAGATGTGCATGGAGTGTGGGAGGAGTGGATCCGCTTGGCGTTTGTGCCTTAGTTAGGCCTTGCTTTGATTTGTGGAGCTTAATCTAGGGTTTGATGAATTGATTGGAGGTTAATGAGGACGGAGCATGGATCATCAGCGACCTTGTTTATGCACTGGTGGGGTTATTTTAGGGTTCTGCCCTCGTGGAACTGACATATTCCCTACATTTTTGTGGCATATGGCTCTGTGTAGTACACCATATCATATCTCTCGAGATTCTGCACCCGTTGCAATTAACAAAAGGACCTCCGGGAAACTTCTCTTCTTAACATAAGCCAAGCTTTATTGGCTGAATTTGAATGTTCAACTCCACCTTCTTGTGCTTCTCAACTGTAGTTCTAGATGACTTGGATAAACCATTATGGACTTCTAGGAATGGACTCATCTTTGATAACAAAGCCTGCAACTTATCAACCTGAAAGATCAAGTTCAGAGAGGAGTTTGGCTTGGTTTGCACCAAGGCCAAGAGCAGCCGTGCTGGCTTTTCGAAAAGTTGGTTAGAGAATAGAATTTAAAGTTGCTTTCTTTCTCTTTTGAGCTTTGCAAGCTCTTCTTTGCACCACTCGTGCCTGTAATTTATGTTTCAAACAATTATACCCCAATACAAAAAAATAGGATTTTTTTTTTGGGGGGGGGGGGGTGGGTTTTCCCCACTGAGCTGTCAAAAAAGGATAAACCATTATGGAGTAGAGTATTAAACATAGTGCTAGGTCCTTTTAGATTTCTTCCTCTGAACTATAGCTCTAAACAAGTGGTGCAAAATTAGCTCTAAACTCTTGTCCATCCCATATTAGAGTTTAGAGACAAAAGCGAAGTGCTCTAAAGCTTTTAGAGCCTTAAAGTTTAGAGGTGATGAGCCCTTACAAGAATCTATTGAAGAAAAAGAAAGGCATTGTTGACAGACAAAATTGAACCGTAGCCTGAATTTCCGGGTTGTCCTTGTTATGACTCGGTTCCATTTTTACTATGATGTTCTGTACTCCACCTATCTATTTTGTAACGGAATCTTAAGCTTTGAACTCCCTTCTATCTTATAATAAGGAGCATTACTTTTGACTCGGACATAACTCAGTTCACAAGTTTCAACCCTTTAGTTCACAAGTTTCAACCCTTTAATTTGTTTGGTGACAATTGTATATGTTTACATCTGTCTTTGAGACATGCATCACGGTTGCTGGGAAACATTGAGACAGTAATGGTGAAGCAATTTAATGGCGCCATTGCCGCCCCCCATTGGATGGGAGCCGGAGAAGGGCGGCTGTCCACGGCATTTCGGTACAGGGATTAAGAGTTTGGTTGGAGGGCGACAGGAACGGCCACTACTCGTTAGTTGGTACGCCTATGTTACTTGTTGCTTGGATCCATACTAAATCTCAAATGATTGGGATCCAAATGACACCATCACAGGTGCATGTGGCCTGATGTGGGGACATCCCTCCCTGCACTGCAAAAAATGCTTATACTGCTGCTGCCTTCAGCGATTGCTCTTTGTTTAGTTCTTGCGACAGGTCGGATGACCTCACTTCGGTCTATCAGCGGTCGACAGATGTCCATCCCGAAAAAACTGCGATGCGTATTTTAGTTGATTCTCTCTCTGTATTCTTGCTGATTATTATTGATATGCCCAGCCAGACCCAGAATTAAATTAAGATACAGTGCAGTTTTCAGAGGCTCGGCTTGCAAGCTTGACATTTTCTGCTTTCTTCTGAATAGTTCTGGAGACACTAGAGCGCGCATTGGACATCTGAAAAGGAAAAATAGCATTATGCTTCTAGTTGGTTTGCAAATGCAACTATGCAAGTCTTGTAGCGGCAAACGCAAAAATGTGTGCGTTTGAATTTTTCAAATAACTCTTGTTTTCCATGAAAGGCCACGGCTGGACTCTTTAAGTGTTTACAAAAGGTAACTGCAGGCTGATTGGTTCCTGTCATAAGCAACAATATCAGCAAGCTGGACAATTTTTTGCTTTCTGGAATGCTTACAGCTCCACTAATGTACTTATTTAATTGTGGAACTTCGCGGATAGTGATGGTAAAATTGTCATGGAAGATGCACACAAGTAGTAGTGCAGTACTATTCAGACGGCAGTATGTCTTTTATATTGCTCCGTCCAGACATATCTTACTCCGAATCCATCAGTCCTGTGTCTTCGGACACACTGCATACTGTACTAAGATAGCAATTCCTTTGTTGTATTGTGATGGATGAAATGGTACTTATCACTCTAAGCCAGCAATTTTATCCATATGCCTAAAGCCAATTCCCTTCTTATCGTCTTCTCAAACTTCTCATTGAGTTTCACTTTTTTAAGTATAAAATACCAGGAGCTCTCTTTCAATTAAGACTGGAAAGATAGCTTTCAGACAAAATACAATTTACAGCCCAGGCTGCAGCAGCACAACAAACCGGGACGAAGATAAGGCTTCGACAGGCCTCAATCGCAACCAAAGCAAGCAAAGCGAACTGCATGGGTGATCTCGGCCATGTTGAAATATGAAGTGAATTGGCCATCTTCTACATTAGCTTAAGGTATTGGATTGAAATGATCGGTGCATTCAAATCAATATGATATCAATTCCTGCTCGTAATTATTCAACATCGGAGACTTGAGAAAGCTCCATGCGAGGGGAGGGTTGAAATATCAAGTAATCCGCGCTCTCTATTAACTTAAGCTTTTAAATTGAACTGGCTGGTACATGTAATTTAATAGTCCAAAAATCTAGAAGACGATCAGTCGTGTCTATTGATTGGTGACTAGCAGGGAAATTGCATGTAATTATACAAATTCTGATGGCGATAATAATCATTCGAGCTCATTGCACATAATTATACAAATTCTGATGGCGATAATAATCATTCGAGCTCATTGCACAAACATTGATAAATATTTTCGCAGCTTTCAGTGGCTCCACCTCTTCCTTTTATAATTCCGCTTGGAGGTTATTGACCTATTGGTACTCTTTTCCTTGTGATATGATAAATAAGCCACTGTAGCATGCTAGCAATTGACCTGTTTTATTTCGAGTGTCCTCTTATAGATATCAGTGCAAAATATGCTAATTATGTTTTTCTGAAGAATCTGTTTTAACTAATTCTTTGGTGGAAGTAGTTGATAAATAAATAAATGATGCTTTCCTTTTTATGATTTGCAGGAGGTTACATAGATCTAATTTAGATTCTTACAAATTGTATATAAACAATCCTTTCTGTTTTATGATTTCCAGGAGGTTGCGTAGATCGAATTTAGATTGTGACAAATTGTATGCAGCACATTTGGCGTAAGCTTTAAATTTTCAGACTAGTTGCCTTTTCTTATATTGCCAATCCCAAAGTAGGAATGCTTCGCAACTTGTATGCACTATGCAGTTAAAAAGAACCAAATGACAGTGATAGCTTTGACTCTCCAGTCTTCATCATTTCAGTGCTGCTATACTATGCACCTCCATGCAGGTTACTTATTGAATCTTTCGGCGTGAATGGTTTGCATTAACTTGCACTGCATTTTACGTTGATATGAATTTATCATCTCCTGTTTCTATCAAACCTGTTGTCTACCTCAGCTCCCTAGTTCAGACTTCAGACTGAACTAAGCCTTCATGCTATCCAAATTCAAGGGGAAAATTTTGGAGCTGTAGTAACAACACAATCCAGTAGCCAATGATTCGTCGAACTTAGACGCAATAATGGTACTGCGATTAAACAAAACATGCCCTTGTCCATATGTTAGGCATTCAGACAACATCACACAATTAAATTAGACCACAGACAGTAATCGCCTTGAATTTTTCTTCCACTCCTCACAATCATCCATGTCACTGGAGCCTTGGCAGCAAGGAGCTCTTCCACTTGAAACCCAGGACCACATCTATGAAAACCATACAAACAATTTTCATATAATAGTCTCCAAGTTGCGTTGGGCGAATGCAAGGTTGGCACACAAGACCTCATCAGCTCAGTGTAAGCAACGAACTAAATTATTCGAGATTCTTGTGGTGACGTAGAGGGGTGGGAATATACCCCAATCAAATCCCTTGTTCCTTCATAATAAAAATGGAATTTGGTTTCAGAGAAGCAATCTTATATCTTGACGTTGGCGATGTGGATGTGCCCCATTGTTTATATGGCGTATTCTGCAAGTACCTGAAAGAGGAAAGAGATAGTGCTTCCTTTTTTTTTTTTTTTTTCTGAAACGAACAAAGAGATTAGTACTTTCCTTCCCTCATCGATTGATCTGGATTTAAAACCGCAAACTGCACCGTTTTGTCATTTGGGGGCGTGGTTCAGGAAAGTGTAGTACAGCCTTGCAGCAAGTACAAAAGCTGAATCACAAGAAACTTGTACTGACGAAACCAGAACAAAATACAAAAGCTGAATCACAAGAAACTTGTACTGATGACACCAGAACAAAAACCAGAAGCACGTTCAATGAAGATGTCTGTAAGTTATTAGACAGCTAATTGAGTTTAATATTTTCCTTTGACATTATATATGTTTCTTGGAACAATTCAGCATGAGCAATGAGTGACACCATCTTGTGGCAAGTAGCTGTCTAGAAAGCACTGCACGTATAATATTGACTGAAGCACAATAGTGTTAATTGTGTTTCAGTCAATAATACACGGTATACATTGCCTTCTGAAATTAGATATGTTTTTCTCCCTTCTCTCAGTGCTCACACACCAACTTGCAGGTACCAGCAATGCTGGTTGTTTTCTCGATCAGAAACATCGGTTGACATCACAGGGTTAGAGTTAGCTGAGGTCGGCATGAAATCGACAGAAACCATAAGCAATGAGTGCTGATGACAGACCAGTAAAGAAGGTCAAACTAACCTTGGATGGGTGAAAGCAAAGCTAATCTCTTCTAAACTCTGGGTGAGAGAGCGAGCAATCAATGATTCACTGATGGCCTATTGACCACGGAGTAGTGAACAGAACAGCATATGAGGTAAGCAGGTAAGCTTGCCTGAATCTATCATGCCTGTTTCTTGAACCATCCTTGTGATGTTGCCTCGCGAGTCAGCACTGGTCCACCATCATATAAGCATAGATAGCATCTAGAGATGTCGCTGTCATAGAGGCATCATCCCCCAAGTCATTGTCTTAAGCAAATTGAAGAGCTCTGATAGCTTAATCAAATTTGCATGACTGCATAAGCAATCAAGCCACCTGGCCATTGGAATGGAAACACGAAGCAGCCTGCCCCTTGCCCCTCTAGCTTCATGTGATTTTATAGATCTGACCTCCTCCTCTTCTTCTTTTTTAATTTATTTACTTCTTTGCCCAGCTTCCTTGGTGATAGCACAAGTTACTTTGTATATTTTGGCAGGTTGCGGTGGCAGGCAAAATGAGTCTGCACCTCAACTGTTGCAACATTCTACATCCATGGATGCACTGTGGATATGCATCATTTCAGAAATTTGGAAACTTCTAGGTATATGTTTGTAGGGGGTTTTCATGTTTTTGTTAAGGCAAACACGTCGGGTAAAAACACCCTACTGGACTTTTATTAAAGAGGGTAAAAACAGAAATACAGAAAGAACGAAGTTAATAAACAAAACAAAGAGAAATAAAATGAGAAAGATTACAACCAAGCTTGTAAGCATAGATTAATAAGAGGGAAGAAATGCTTTGTCCAATGGATAACCATGACAAACTCTTTCCTAAAGACACTGTTGGTGTAATTTAGTAGATTGTAAGAGGTATTCTATGTAAAAGGAAGAACAAATGAATAGAGTGTGGGTGTATAGGAGACACACCATAGATTTCCCCCCATTTACATCAGAGCTTAATGCCCTTCCATCCAAAGTATTCTTATGCCAATGACTATTAGGAGACTTGGATCTCAAAAATGAAGTCTTCTCTGGGCCTTGTACTCGGCATTTCCATTTTTCTTCTACACGTATGTCAGGAATAGGTCCGTTGTCCTGATGACAGGACTTTTACTCAGTGGTTCGGTTTGACCGCACTAAGCGAGTGGAAATTGCTAGGTTCTTCATAAAAAAAGAAGGTTATAGTGGGATCCTAAGACTAGGTATGTACAATCATGCAGTCAACTAGCTAATTGTTTTACAAAAGATCTAAGATCTAGTGAGAACGAGTTGAGTCGTAACAAGATGGGCATGATAGATATCTTTAGCCCTAAGAGTGGGTGTGTAGGAGACACACTGAGAGAGATTTTACCCAATTTACAGTAGACACACTTGACTTGCATCATTAGGAACTAGCCAAATACTCCAGCAGAGAAGTGTAATAATATGGAGAAAGAAACTCTTAACTAGTGTTAAGGTTGTGAGCACACGTACGACTGAATGAATATTACCGTCAAAAGTGGATATTAACAAAGTTCCAGCAGGCAAGAGCAAAAGTACGTTGAAGAAAGAGATGGTCCAGGAACTCTTCATGATCAGTAGAGCAGAGGACGCAAGCGTAAGACTGAAACTCCATATTCCTCCTTTTCAACAAATTTCTTGTGCTAATATGACGATCCTTTAGAAGAAGCCAGAAGAAAATCCTTGACAAGAGCATTCCCAGAGCAGTGAGAAAATACCATAGCAAAAGGTTAGTGAAGGTCTGAGCTGCCTTGTGGCTGCATTGGTTTTCCCAGTTTATCACAACTTTAGCTAACGGCTAACCGCGGATTGCCTTCGTCTGGTTCATTTTGCGACCTGGTACGAAGCTGGATAGGAAATGTAATGCTAGAACTAGCATGGTTCAGAAAAAAAAAGGAAGAAATTTCAACGAAAGGCTTACCAATGGATTTCTCCTGATCTTGCACTGGAAACAGGCAGCTATAACAGCAGAAAAGATGCACCAGAAAGCCGACAGGCCCATGGGCCAACATGATTTTGGTTACATAGACTGTTACAGGCGCAGGCAGTTCATGTTGCTAGTCATGCTACTGACGTAATGGCATGCCAACTGGACTTATAAGCCGGTTGATAATACAAACCGGCTGATTTGCTATAAGAAAAATATTATTCGAGGGCTTTGCTGCGGTACCTCCAAGTGAATGTGAGCCGTTCATTTGTTTTGATCAGACGGCTATAACAACATGTTACCTCCTAAGAGGTAATAGATGAAATAAATATTTATTTAATTTTTTAATTGGTAAAACTGAATAATAAAGGAAGTTTTAGATACAATTTCTTTTCTAGATTTCACTGATGCATGCATGATCTTGATATATTTTGGTTATCATGTATGTGTGATAGTAATAGCATTTGATTTTGTGTTACCATGCGGACGTACATGATTACGTGTACGTGACATGTGTGTGTATCATGTGTGCATGTGTGTTAGCGAGTGGCCGGTAATGTGAGTACGTGTACGTGATGTAGGTAGCGTGTGTATACGTGTTAGTACGTGGCTGGCAATGCGAATAGCTATGTGGTAAATTTCACAAAACTGAATTTATTTGTGAAAAGCAAAACAAATGTCAACCAGATTACAAGATTACACCCTGCACGAGGACGGTGAGCGTGCACTCTGCACTGCACCTAACACCAGACCGCCCGGCAGCTCGACTTCTTCCGTGCACGCTCCGCAGAATCCCGTGATTAGGGAATCGAGATACGAAATCTTTTCTCCCGTCGTTAGAGGAATCTGCAGTGATTACCTTTTTGTTTTTCTAGATTTTATAATTTACTAAGTAATTTAGAAAATATGAAAAATCAACGGCTTAGATTGATTTGAAATATTACCTCTTTAAAGGTAAAGTATGTACCTTAGCATTGCTCATTATTCGAACCGCTGATAAACCCCTGGCTAATAAGACAAGCAAACAGGACGATAGATCATATATCTAAAGTTCTTGCTAAACCAGCTATTCTTATCTTGTAAATACAATTTACATCTCGTGTTTTTACCCGGCATAGTATGGTAATCTAGTCTTTGAATTGATTACTATCAGAATGTTATGTGCTTTTGTGTTAAACTTTGTAGTCAGTGTATACTCATATGCAGAGGTTGGGAGTGCTTTCAAGAGTGCTGTATGAACTCAATGCAACTGTCTTGAACTTTAAAGCCTTCCCTTATGAGAAAAAAGAACTAACATAAATCTAGAAATAGCAGCAAAAGTGCCCCCTCCTCCCTGCTGCATATACACGAGTGAGTACATCACTTTAGAAATAGCAGCAAAAGTGGCAGCACAGAAAGGCCATGCCAGAATGTACACTATTATACATGAGAACGTATCAAGTGCAAACCAACTTTCCGTGAAAACTTGTGCAAACTACGGCAAAAAAATTATCTAAATTCACCAAAAAAATCACACATGTAGATGATATGATAATACACAACCTTGTAAAATATCTTGTCCTAACTCGACTTCGTTTGTGAGATATAAAAATAACAAATTTCAAGCCAGAAAGCTGTCCAGATGATTTGTTAGAAATTTGTTATTTTTATATCTCACAAACGAAATTAAGTTTGGACAAGATATTTTACAAGGTTGTGTATCATCATATCATCTATATGTGTGATTTTTTTGGTGAATTTAGACGATATTTTTATCCTGGTTTGCACAAGTTTTCACGGGAAGCTAGTTTGCACCAAATACATTCCCATTATACATACATACATACACACAGCAGCAGAAGCTTATAGCTGAAACAATACCAAAAGGAACCCTATAACCAGGATATAGTCTGGTTGCTTATTGCTCTTCTTATCTACAAGTAGTGCAGTAGTTCTACACCTTCAAAATGTACAGGTCAGTTCTACTTCTCGCTGCAGGACAAGTGCTGAAAGGCGTCCTTGATCGCTGCTATGGCCGCTAGGTACTTGCTCCTGCGCTCCAGGTACATCCCTTCCCGCATCAACCGCTGCATGGTGTCGTCCATCTGCAGCAGCGTCTGCTGCTCCAAGCGGTTATCAATGAAAAAGCGTGCGACGAAGAAGGAGAGAGAAGCAGCGGTATGCAGCCAGTGGAGCTGATCGCCCTGATGATACGGCAGTGGTTTCTGGTTCAGCTTGACCAAAAGCATGGCCACATTCTTCAGGTGCTGTTCCACCTGCTGCATCAGGTTACCCAAGTCACCCTGTGGCACAGAGTCAGAACCTTGGTGGCAGTCATTCAGCACCTGGATCCTTGCAACCACATAGGGCTTGGTCCTGACGATCTCGATGACCCGGAAGCGGTCTTTGCCCATGCAGGTGAGGAAGAAGCGGCCATCGGTGAGTCTCTCGCAGTCCAGGACGTGGACGACGCACCCCACGTCTGCCATCCTCCCGCTCTTGCCCGAGTAGATGACCCCGAACCTAAGGCCCTGCTCGAGCAGGGTCTGCATCATGATGCGGTGCCTGAACTCAAACGCCTGCAGCTGGAGCGTGGCGCCAGGGAAGACAACGGATGGGTACATGACGATGGGGATCTCAGTTGTCTGGTCTTTCGGGGTCTGAACAACCTCGTCCATGCAGCCGTGCAGATTGGCCCTGCATTTCAACAATGACGTGCTCCTCTTACGGAGCTGCTGCTGTTTCTTCATGGTTGTGGCAATGGCAACTCTTGTTTGCGGTTGTGAGTCGGGTCTCGGAGGAAGCTTTGTCTGGTGAGGAGGTGAGGACGATGTACTGAAGCTGTGGCAGTTTGGCTTTGTCAAATTGGATGAAAGGTGCAGGGTCTTGAGGGCCATGTATATGTGCTTCCTTCACTCTGAGAGTAAGAGTAGCCTGATCAACTCTGCACAAAACAAAAGGAATTGCTATATATCAGGTGATGGAATTTGCAGGCAACAATTTTACACAATCAAGTGGTACAATTCAAAGGACTACTCACATAAGACATTTCACAATTTTTTTCTCTATAGAACCAAACAACGGAAAAATCGCATGTTGCCTGAACAACCACAAGAAACAGGAAAAAAAAAAGACAACTGAAAGTGCAAAATAAAAGAAGAGATACATATGTAGTAGTATATATAGCAACAAAAAGGATTACTGTTTTGCATACAGATTGGGGAACATGAACCTATGCCATGTCTGATTATAGGGAAGCCATGAAACATGTATCTATGATGATGATTGCATCAGGTTTGTTTGAGTTGCAGAGATGGAAGTTTCTAGAGTTGGAAAGCCTGTACCTATGTGTAGCTGCACCGATTGCGGGAAACAAAGAAGAAAAAAGAAAAGAAAAGTGTCTGTTGTGGTTAACTGGTTATCATCCTATAAACAAACAAACAAACAAACAATAATAATAATAAATAAATAGATGCAAACTGCTGCTAGTCCTCCTAAAGTGAGTAGCTTGCAAGTGAAGCAGGCTGAAAGATTTGAGTTAGGTGTGGTTGGATAAGGAGTCGTCCTCGGATGATGTAGACGGGGCAGTGCCGTTGCCGAGTGTGTGTATAGTTTCTACTAACCGAGTAGCAGCAGCTCCGAGGCTGCACAGACTGACTGACATGGCGTGTTGGTTGTCGGGTTAGGAGAAATCCAAGGGCCGATTCATGGACATGGCAGGAAGTTTGTATGCAGGGCATAATTTGAGGAAACCCAAACCCCTTCCCTTTTTTTTTTTTTTTTCTGCAGCAAAGTATGCAAAACTCCCATGCCGGAGGAGTCGCGCGGATCTTGAGACGTGGTTTAGGTTAGTTGTAGAGAAAAGGTTTGCCGGGGAGACACGGCGGAAGCACCGCGCGAGGAAGGAAGGAAGGAAACGGGTGGTTGTTACCTTGGTGGTCGCCGGACGGACGGACGGACGGACGGCGATGAGGGTTGATGTCCTTGCAGGGTTCGCAGCACGCAGCAGATGGCCGGGAGGGAAGACGGCGAAGGCGACGGACGGTGGGCCAAGAGTGGAGCAGCGAGGGGGATGTGGGCGGAGAAAGAGGAAGGTAGGCGGCGAATGGATAAGAGCAGAGGAGGATCGATTCCGATGGAGAATAATAATTTATATAGGGGAAGAGATTGATTGATAGATAAAGGCTCGCACTTATATACAAACAGCCCAAACGCTAGTAATTTCTCCAATTGCATTGCAAGCAAAGCAAGGAGAGGAAGAGGAAGAGGATGGGCAGTCGCTGGCGGTGGTCCCGTCCCGTACAGCCGTACTCCTCCAATCCACGACTCTTATCGGCTTTGTCGCCTAGTGCAGCGGCAGCGCAAAAACGTCGGCGAAAACAAAAACAGGGTGCCACCTATCTTTCTTATCTGTTGGCGCCGGCTGCCGTGGCGTCTCTTGCTAGGCCTTTGCCACCCTGCCGGAACTCTAATCTCTGGTCGATTCTCATCGTATATGAATAATAAGTCTATTCCCCCACCTCCTCTCACTTTTGTTATTCATAAATCTTAAATTCAGATAAATCATCTCCCTCAACTTTTCAAATCGTATATTTTACTTCTCAACTTTTCAAATCGTATATTTTACCTTTCTAGAGTACTTTTCAAAGCGGTTTTGTCTTTTCTTATTTATTTTAGCTAAATCTTTAAAAAATCATAATAAATAAAAAAATTATAAATAGAAAATATAACTCCACATGAGTAGAATTATATAGTGAATATATAATATGGTATGCTTTACTACAAAGTTTTTCTATATAATTTAGATCTATTCTTTTCTATAATTAATTAGAATAATTCAATAATTACAGTTTCTATGGTCTAATTGTGATGAAATTTTTATGATAGATTAAATTATTGTATTCTTACATTATTGTAAAAATTTTATATTCATTGGATCATGTATATCTCAGTTTTAGATTTATTTATATTTAACAAGCATAAACTCTAAATAAATCTAAAACTAAGGTATACATGATCCAATAAGTATGAAATTTTTACTACGTTTAAGCATACAATAATTAGGACACTATAAAAATGTCATCACAATTGGGCCATAGAAATTGTAATTATTAATTATTTCAACTAATTATAGAAAAGAATAGATCTAAATTCCAAAGCAAAAAATACTAAAGCATATAATATTATATGTTCACCTATAAATCTACTCATGTGGAGTCTAATAAAATTAGATTTCTATTTTATGGTTTTTCTATGATTTACTATGATTTTTAAAAATTTAGCCTAAATAAAAAAAAAAAAAAATACAAAACCGCCTTCAAAATCGCTCTAGAGATGTAAAACGCATGGATTGAAAAGTTGAGGAAGGTGATTTGCCCGGTTTTAAGGTTCAGAAAGAAAAGCAAATTTTCATAAAAGTTAAAAGAAAAAAAGTAGACTTATGCCATTTAATAATATACTAGCAAAACATGCCCGTGCGTTGCAACGGGGTAGTATTTTGTGCTATTTATTTTTGAATTGGACTCCATACGTTGGTTGGATATATGCTATGATTGCTATCTAACCGCATGAGTATGGCTCATGAGTTTGAGACAATTAGGTAATTATGATTTTAGTCTCTTACGTAAGAAAGACGGAACGACTAATGATTTGCATTGGAGAGATTATTAACATAATGTTCTAACTATTAATTTTGATATTCCTAGTAAAACATGCCCATGTGTTGCAACGGAGTTTGTATTTTGTGCTATTTGTTTTTAAATCGGACTCCATACGTTGGTTGGATATATACTATGATTACTATCTAACCGCATGAGTATGGTTCATGAGTTCAAGACAATTAGGTAATTACGATTTTATTCTTTTACCTAAGAAAGACGGAGGCTCATGAGTTCGAGACAATTAGGTAATTACGATTTTAGTCTTTTACCTAAGAAAGACGGGACGACTTATGATTTGCATTGGAGAGATTATTAACATAATGTTCTAACTATCAATCCTGATAGTCCAATGATATCGATATCAACTTTCAATGTGTCCCTCTCTCAGAAAAAAGGATAAAGGATACAAAGATATGAGAGAGAACACCCCCCTCTACCTTGTATATATGATGAAAACTTACAACAAAAATAGAATATAAGTGTAGAAAATTATTAGTCCAGAAATTTTTTCTTTTTATAGTTTTTTTTTGTTCTGTATTAATTAATATATATTAATTAATTTTTTGTTAGGCAAGCTAGCCTACAGCCTACTGAGGCTAGCAATTATGTATGCAGCTCGGTTACAAAAAGCACCAGCGGCAGTTTGCATGATGTGGCTATCAAATGGAAAAGTTTTAAAGAAAAAAAAGTAGACTTATGCCATTTAATAATATATAAACAATTGGTTCGACCTGCCTCGTCGGGTCCTATGTTGTTGAGCCTCGATCCCTAGCATATAGGAGTAAGTTGTAGTGTCTAAACTCTACTCATTGTACTTGAACCACATACACGTACACTCCTAGAAACTATAACCCATACACATGTCGCATTCTTCTGAAGATCGAAACCACATGGACCTCGTAGGAGATCACTGAAGCTCCACATGATCGATCGTTCACAAGGTAAGTTCTATTCGCTTGTCTTATAAGCTGAACTTATTAGCCGTTCGAACAAATTTTTTATAGCAAATCAATCAGCTTATCTTGTCAGCCAGTTTATATGACCAGCCAAACACGCTGAACTGGTTCAACTCTTCATTGCTCACCGCTTCTTCCTTTTCTAAAGCGGTCTGCAAAAATAGACACTACTTGCTAGTGCTGCCGGACTGGTACAGTGCTCCAAATATCTACGCGAAATATCTTCACCACAAACTAAAAGCGTAGGGAGGCAAGCGCTTTTTCCTACTTGGTGTTATCCGTTTAGTTACTTCTTTTCTCGCTTTTTTTCCCGAAAATAAGATTTTGCCTCAATAGCAGACACGTCTCAACAGGCTGCGGAGCAACCACGAGCCCTTGAGAGAGCTAGCCCGCAAAGAAACAAAAAACAAGATGAAAAACCCCTAGAACTAGTTTTGAAAAGCATGTTTTCGTTGATCAAAGTCCTCTTTTGTACGTAGCGCAACCGATAGAGGCGTGGAGCAAATCGTTTTGGAATATCTTCCTTTCTTTCAACAAATTCATGATGTAGATGCATAATTCGTTGAAGTGTCATCTTTTATCTTTTGGTATTGTCTTTACCGTAGCTTTCCTCCAATCTTTAATATCGATGTAATTGGCAATAGGTACATCCAGAGGTAAAGGATAAATTCCCCCCACGCTAGCACCCTCCTCCAAACATCAGTCGTGAAGGGACATAATAATTAAGACTATAAGAGGCACAGATGGAGGCTTGTTTCTTGCTCCCCCTGACAAAAAGCACAAGAAGTTTAATGTGGCCATTGCTAGATTATCTGTCATTATATTTTATCTTGGATTATAGTCCACACAAAGAACTTACATTTTGTTTTATATGTCTTTGCCTTTCAAATTAGGTTGCTTCGAAAAGGCTGAACAGATCCAACGAACTGAATTTGATATGCTGACTTAGCAATGAATTCTCCATCTGATGTCCATCTCCAACTCCATCTCCAACTAATGGAGTCTTCTACATCTGAGGTGAACCACTTGGATCTGAATCCAAGTTGAGTAGCCTAGGGTGTGCACATTCTAGCCGAAATCCGAAAATCAACTGAACCGAAACAAAACTGAGGTGTCGGTTTTTTTTCGGTTATTGGGTTTTTTTTTTTTTTCATTTTTATAAACTATGGCTTTCGGTAACAACTTTGGTTTCAATGGCCAAGAACATTGAAGCTTCTCGCTTGTCGCCTGCCCTTTTCTCTTCCCTCCGCCCCCCTACAGCGCAAAGCCATTGATGGTCCATTTAGTAAGTACCCTCCACCATTCTACCTAGTTGGCACTTCTCCATCCCGGCATCCCCATATTCCCCAAACCCTAAGAGCAGGGCGCAGCGGTGGCGCAAGCAGTCAAGCAAGGTGGCTGTGGCGCGAGTAGGCGCGGTGCGGCGTAGCGACGACCACACAGTGGCGAGCAGGAGCAGCGCGAGGCAGGGTGGCAGTGCTGCAAGCAGGAGCTGTGCGAGGAGAGGAGCGTGGCAGGGCGGCGCCTCCCAGCCAACATGAGCAAGGGAGCTTATTTTGGTTTTCTCGATTTTAAACAAAAAGCCAACTAAAAAGCTAAAACTAAACCTATGGGTTTTCGATTGTGAGATAAACCGATCAGCTGTTGTTTCTCGAAAACTGAACTTTTTGGGAATTGAAAAACCAAACCAAATGTCCAATCTGACAAGTAGCTACAATATTGGTAGCCGTGCACAATCCTAAGGGGGGTGTTTGGATTCTAGAGGCAAAAGTTTTGCCCTGCTCCATCAAATCTTGTCATACATACATAAAATATTAAATGTAGTTAAAAAATAACTAATTGCACAGATTGCGATAACTTTACGAGACAAATCTTTTAAGTCTAATTTGTCCATGATTTGATAATGTGGTGCTACAGTAAATATTTGCTAATGATAGATTAATTATACTTAAAAAATTTATCTCATGGTTTTCTCGACGAGTTCTGTAATTTGTTTTTTTTTATTAATATTCAAAATCCTCTTCCGACATTCCTCCGACATTCCGATGTAATACAGGCAAAACTTTTTCCACACCATCCAAACACCCTCTAAAATGTCTATTATTCGGGAAGGAGGGAGTAATGTGGTAATTGTAAGAGTTTTTTTTTTTTTTTTGGGGGTATTACATGTTTGGTGATTCAATACGTTGTCTTGTGCAGAGGAAATTATTGCTCGATATTTTGAGGTTGTTTGGTTCCCCACCGCACTCCGCTTGCCTAACCTACGGCGCGCCACACAAGGCTGGGCAACTGTTTGGTTGACACTTTAACTGCGGCAGCTACATGCACATGCAGTGTAAATATTCGCCACACTTGTGGCGACCATATCTTGCGGCATGGTTCTGCGGCGGTGTCACAATGTCTGTGGCTGGGAGCGGCCAGGAACCAAACAGTTTAACTTTTCTTCTCATACTAATAATAAATCTCTCTCTTTCTCAAAAAAAATAAAAAGACGGAACTGACGTGAGCATCAGGCTGGGCCAAAATCATCCACTGCAACCAGCAGCGGCATGGCACTAAACCGAGTCACAACTATGGATCAAATTATTTAATAAAAAAATCAATGGATCAAATAACAGCAGTAGAGATCCTAACGACTGATAAGAAAATTGCCAACGGCTGATACCAAATGTGCAAATAGAGGTGTCCAATCCGAAATCAAATAAACATCAAATTGAGCATCAGAAGAGTCCAAAACTAAAAAAAGAATTTATCTCCGCACTTGATGTACCTCTGTTGGTCCGCATGATCTGTTCAGTTCATTCCTAGTGAGATTCCACAGTCCAGACAGCGATCTCCATCCTATCTCAGGTACATCACACAACGAGAACGTGTCGTCCATCGCCCACCGCTTTTTATTAAAGCGTCTGCTAGCTACAAAGCGATCCGAATATCTACGCTAATATCTACACAACTAAAGCGCAACGAGCGCTTTTGCCTCTACTTGCGTTGATGTGTTAGTTATAGGTCCCTTAGTTATATTACTTCTAATGGACTTTTTTTTTTTGGCTTCGGCTCCTGATTGTGGTGAAGCGTGATTCATCCGAAATTGGGGCCAATTTGCTGGGCGCTAACGTTAAAAAAATCAAGGCTAAGGAACCGAACTTGCCATGCTTCTCAATTTGTAGTTTACCAAAAAACAACATATAATTTTCTACCAATCTTGCAATGCATCATCAAGGAGCTAACAGTGTGGTGTTTTCATAAAAAAAAACAGTATGGTCAAACGTGAATCAGCAAGAAGATAGGCTACATGTGGACCTTTTTTAATCATTTTAAGTGTGAAAATAATGCAGGCCTATAAATAAAAGTAGAGCTACTACGGGCTCATTGCAAAGTCCTACAAATAAAAATGTTGAGATGAGAGAATGAAATCGATGGTCATTCATATGTCTAATTATTGCTAACTTAGCTGATCTAATGATTTCCAACATGTTCTAGTATATTAGATTCTATTAAAATGTCCATGAATGGAGGGTATGACCCCATTTGACCTCCATGTAGCCCGTCAGTGTGGCTCCAGATGAAGATGTTTAGAAAATTTGATAAAACAACTTCTTATAATAGATGTGGGAGATGAAGATGTTTAGAAAATTTGATAAAAACAACTTCTTATAATAGATGTGGGAGAGAGAGTTGAGATAAACTACTTTTTTGTTCTAAATTATAAGTCACTTTGATTTATTTAGTTCATCTATTTTGCTATGTATCTAGACAAATTATTATATCTAGATATATAGCAAAATAGATATACCAAAAAAAGTCAAAACGACTTATAATTTAGAATAAAGGGAGTAGTATTTTTAACTTCATTTAGCGCCTACCTCTTGTGGGATCGTTTTAAAAAGCAGTATCTGTTTTATCCGTTTGACCAAAAATACCTCCAGGCAGCTGGAGAAGCTGTACCAAATGAGATTATTATATGAAAAATGTTGAAAAAAGTTAAAAATAATTTTAATTTTCCTTCTAAATAATAAATATCTCTCTTTACAGAAAAAGGTCGGAACTGACGTTGGCATCAATCTGGGCCAAAATCATCCGCTGCAATTAGCAGCGGCATGGCACTAAACCGAGGCACAGGCACGGATTAATCTTTTCAATAAAAAAAATAAACGATCAGTAACAGAACAATTAGAGATCAAGCGATTGATACGGAAATCATCTCAGTTGCCAACGGCTGATACCAAATGTGCAAATGGAGGAGGTGTTCCATTATCCGAAACCAAATGATCATTAAATAGAAGGCAGGAGAGGCCAAAACTAATAAAAGAAGAGAAATTATCTCCGCATTTGGGAGATCAAACGATTGATACGGAAATCATCTCAGTTGCCAACGGCTGATACCAAATGTGTAAATGGAGGAGGTGTTCCATTATCCGAAACCAAATGATCATTAAATAGAAGGCAGGAGAGGCCAAAACTAATAAAAGAAGAGAAATTATCTCCGCATTTGAGAGATCAAACGATTGATACGGAAATCATCTCAGTTGCCAACGGCTGATACCAAATGTGTAAAATGGAGGTGTTCCATTATCCGAAACCAAATGATCATTAAATAGAAGTCAGGAGAGGCCAAAACTAATAAAAGAAGAGAAATTATCTCCGCATTTGGTGACCCATTCAGTCTCTCTATGGTTTAGTGCTGAACTGTCAGGGGCTCGATCAACTCCCTGAGAGGAGCCAGCTCTGCGCTCTCGATCAGCTGGAATTCCTGCAGGAAAAAAAATAGTAATATACGTAAATGACACCATCAATAAAGCAGGAATGTTGAAACAAGAATTTTCTTCAGAGAAAATAAGGCATATCACCAACAGCATGAAAGTGCAAGAAGTCAAGCAAATTGAATTAAAAAGGGTACGACTCATTTATAACCCACATTGGGAAGTAACTTAGTTTTTGAATGGTTACCAAACCTACTCCTTGACTAGGAGCAACATCGGCAACACAGAATGAAGGGGGGACCGAACCCCAGGAAACCAACCTGAGAGCCCCATGTCGCCGCCGCCGGGCGGCGCCGGCGCCCCCCCCCCCCCACCCACTCCTCCTCCCCCTCCACCCCTCCTCTCCCCAACCCCGGCACCCCTGCGGAGGGAGGAGCTCGCCGGGGCCCCCCGAGCCCTAGGGGCACATCCCCGCCCGCCGCCCGGGCGACGGCGCCGCCATGGCGCCGGTGCCCCCAGCCTCTGCCTCCCTCCTCCTCCTCCCCCTCCCCCCCCCTTCCCTTCCCCGCCCCCTCCCCTCCCAGGTCCGGCCCCTCCAGCTGCAGCCGACGGTGCGGGTTCCGCCATGGAGGCGCCGCTGCAGTCCCGGTCGAGCGCCGTGGTTGCCGGTGTGGGCCGCGCCCCCCGGCGGGGCCGCTCCTGATGAGGACATAACACCTTCGGATACAAGCATGGATTATAAGGTGAGCTCGTTCAATAAATTTTGGTACAACTCACTTAGTTCCACATGTGCATGTATTTATTTGCTTGTAGGTACAAATAATTCTCAAAGTGCAGGGCAATCAAGATTCATCGGTGACCCGATAGTACCTCGTTGGGAAGGTCATAACCCAACCATCTGGAGTGCGATTGAGGTCAATGAGCACTTTATGAAAAGCTTATTTGATAAGCTTTCAAATAGATCTGGTCCTATCTCAATATCACATTGGCAAGGCCTCCAAATCATCAAGACATGCTGTTGCTGTTTCAGCCGGGAGCTACATCGTCATCGTGGGCTTGTTATTCATCCTTGGGACCCTGGTCCAAGTTGGAGCACACCCCGAGAAGATGGAGAACATAACAAGGAAGGCCTTGGACATCCTCCTCCTTGGCCACCACCTTAGAGAGCCAGCAAGGACGTCCAAGCTAAGCCGGAGGCCCAGTCAAACTCGAGTTCGCGTCAGTCTCGGCCTTTAGGACCAGCGAGCGATAAATCGGACGCCCAGGACACATCCGAACTCTGTTTTCGATGATTCACAGATGGATGGAAATATAATTTCATAAGCTAACCAATGGCTTTGGTTTGAGGTCCAAATTCTATCGGAGTCAATAGGAATTGTCGAAACAAGTGAGCGTCCAGAATCTGTTTGGGCGTTGCATTGCTATCTTTTGGGCCGTCGGGCCATGTAACGTATAGGCCCATGAGGAGGACGTGAATGAGTGTGCTTGCACGTTCCTTAGACCATATAATCAGTAGCCGCCGCCTACGTTAGGGTTTGGGTTTTGCTTTAGATCAATCTGTCATCGAACAGTCGCCGTTATCGGTTTGTGAAACCCTACGTTGAGATCTTAATCATATATCTGCAATTGTCACTTCACTTGAGTTGCGTATTATCTTGTTCTTGCTTGTGTTCTTCGATTCACAGCAGGGATTAGCCTTCTTGGCGAGGTCAACCGGATTGTGACACGGTTGATAACCGGAGGAGACGTGGTGCTAAGGTTGCGGGGTTCGGGGTCTTTGTGATCCGAAGCGGATCGGTGTGTCGCTCTCCCGACCAAATCGATAGTTATCTTGAACCTGACGGAAGATCGGGAATCACGTCCCCATCAAGTGGTATCGAGCTTAAGGTATACCGTCAAGTTCACATCTATCTCCCAGTTCGAGTGTTTTCGCTTCGTCCCATAAATCCAGATAATTGCCCTACAAAAATATTTATGTTCATCGTTGTTTTCCCCTAGTCCTATCACCCGTTGTGCCTTTGCAATTTTTTTATTTCAGATTGCTTTATTGAACAGTTGTCCCTCGCATGTTATCGTGTTAGTCGTGCTTAGAACGATCTAGTTTGTCCTGTTTTCTTGTCCTAATAGGCCACGAAATCACGGCCAGAAGCCAGAAGATAGATTGGATCCTAGTTTTTTTTTCTTTGAAGTGTGTCTGTTACTAGGACGAGGTTCCCACCGCACTAGAAGAAAATAAAGAATATTAATATTGATTTCCTTTGCTCGATCAAAGGAATCACGTCAGACTTCTTTTGGGTGGATTGTATGTTCTCTTTTTCCACGCCAATTAAACCTTTGGTGCTATGAGCTGTGTTGCGGCGACTCATTGCTTGTGCTTACCTAGGTTATACTAATAGTATTTTTTTGTACGTGACACTATTTTCAGTGAGTTAGCTGATGTCATCAAGTGTTTGTTTCTGCATTAATTTGTATCTATCTATCTTGCGACACTTTCTAATTAAAAAAAGTAGCATAAGGAAGAGGCAAAGTGCAAAAAAAAAAAAAGAGCCGCACAAAAAAATATCCGAACAAAAGGCAAAGAGGTGATAAAAAAGCCGCACCATGAAAAAGAAAGAAAATTCAGAAGTGCTTGCATCCTTTTGAGTTCTTGTGTTGAGTTGTGTTTGCTTGCTTGAACTAGATTCGGGACAAGTTTAGGCCGGCAACATAGACTAACTTGGGACTACTTTTCAATCTTGCAATTTCTGAATTAAATTATTGTTATTCCTTGCTACTATATTGAAGCCTCCCAAGCTCCACATATATATTTCGGATCAGTACAGAAAAAGACCCTTGCAATTTTGGTACCACGCCCTCACAGTATCACGAACCAGCCGTCGGTTGTACCGGGCCCACTGCCTTGCTTTGGTAAGAACACTTGTAAGAATTTGATAAGGCGTGTGAGAGTGTGATTCCACCGACACATATAATAGTTTGATAGGGAATTATTTAATTTCTAACACTATCAAACAACGAAGTTTCTGTTTAAGTGTGAATTGCGGGACACCATGGATCGACCATCTACATCCATTGCTGCATTGACCAAGTGCACCACGAGTTTGTACAAAGACGTGCTTAGTTCTCAAATGAAGAAGGCGGAGCAAAATCAGTTCAACAATTTATTCCAAACATATTTTGTTGTTCAAGAGGCACGTTGTCGTGTCATGATCGATGGTGAGAGTTGCAACAATCTTGCAAGCTTAGAGTTGGTTGAAAAGCTTGGTCTCACCACAAAGCCACATCCACATCCATACTACATGCACTGGGTAAATTCTTGGGATAAAATAAAGGTAACTGAAATTGCATGCATTGAATTTTCCCTTGGTGTTTATAAGAATAGCGCAGATTTTGATATAGTACCTATGCAATCTTGTCATTTATTATTTAGTAAACCATGGATATTTGACAATAATGTTATGCATAATATGATTGCTAATAAATATTCATTCAAATACAATAGCAGAAACATTACTCTCATACCCATGAGTGCTACTGAAATTTTAAGAGAAGATCTTATGAGAATAGAGAGAAGAAAAAAAAATAAACCTTTTAGAAAAGAATGGTTTATTCCTAATGTTACAATATCTTCTTCTAAATCTGAATATTCACAAAATAAAGATGTTTCTTTATCTCTTGTTGAAACTAATAGTTTACAGCGTGTATCTAACAAAGAGGACAAGGTAGTAGAGAAAGAACAGGTAACGGTTTCAGGTAAGAGCTCTCTTGATGCGCTGAATTTATCCAGCAATAGTGAACCTTCTCTTGATTTACCTTTGCCACAAAAGGATTGTCCTACTGATAATTATGATAAAGAAGAGTTGTGTGATAGTTCAATGATTATTCCTGTGCCTCAACTTGTGAAGGAAACTGAATTCTTTGTTTTGGAACAAAATACTTATGCTGAAATTAGACTTTTGCTTCCAATTGCTACTGAAAAAGATGAACTAAAATTGTTGTCCTCATTACATACTTTGGGTTATATTGAGTTTGAAACTCTTTATGCTTTGAGTACTTTGGAAGAGAAATTTAAATATGTTAAATTGCCATGGTTGTCTAGATGTACATATCATTTTGTTGGCAAATATAATTGCAAAAGAGAGTATATGGTGCATCGTGTCTATATTTGTGCAAATCTAAAATCTTCTTTTACTATACAAAAATATGATCAACTAAAGAGCTGCAATAGCTATAATCTTGCCATGTCAAGTGCTCCTAGTTTTGTTAAAAAGGAACAAGTTAAATTTCAAGGAGGGGAGCTATGTTGGCTACTACCTACATCCTGTCCTACAACTAACCTCAAACCAAGGACGGTTTGCTGTCAAGAAGGGGAGGATGATGAGGACATAACACCTTCAGATACAAGCATGGATTATAAGGTGAGCTCCTTCAATAAATTTTGGTACAACTCACTTAGTTCCACATGTGCATGTATTTATTTGCTTGTAGGTACAAATAATTCTCAAAGTGCAGGGCAATCAAGATTCGTCGGTGACCCGATAGTACCTCGTTGGGAAGGTCATAACCCAACCATCCGGAGTGCGATTGAGGTCAATGAGCACTTTATGGAAAGCTTATTTGATAAGCTTTCAAATAGATCTGGTCCTATCCCAATATCATATTGGCAAGGCCTCCAAATCATCAAGACATGTTGTTGCTGTTCCGGCCGGGAGCTACATCGTCATCGTGGGCTTGTTATTCATCCTTGGGACCCTGGCCCAAGTTGGAGCACACCCCGAGAAGATGGAGAACATAACAAGGAAGGCCTTGGACGTCCTCCTCCTTGGCCACCACCTTAGAGGGCCAGCAAGGACGTCCAAGCTAAGCCGGAGGCCCAGTCAAACTCGAGGTCACGTCAGTCTCGGCCTTTAGGACCAGCGAGCGATAAATCGGACGCCCAGGACACATCCGAACTCCATTTTCGATGATTCACAGATGGATGGAAAGATAATTTCATAAGCTAACCAATGGCTTTGGTTTGAGGTCCAAATTCTATCGGAGTCAACAGGAATTGTCGAAACAAGTGAGCGTCCAGAATCTGTTTGGGCGTTGCATTGCTATCTTTTGGGCCGTCGGGCCATGTAACGTATAGGCCCATGAGGAGGACGTGAATGAGTGTGCTTGCACGTTCCTTAGACCATATAATCAGTAGCCACCGCCTACGTTAGGGTTTGGGTTTTGCTTTAGATCAATCTGTCATCGAACAGTCGCCGTTATCGGTTTGTGAAACCCCACGTTGAGATCTTAATCATATATCTGCAATTGTCACTTCACTTGAGTTGCGTATTATCTTGTTCTTGCTTGTGTTCTTCGATTCGCAGCGGGGATTAGCCTTCTTGGCGAGGTCAACCGGATTGTGACACGGTTGATAACCGTAGGAGACGTGGTGCTAAGGTTGCGTGGTTCGGGTCTTTGTGATCCGGCCGGATCGGTGTGTCGCTCTCCGACCAAATCGATAGTTATCTTGAACCCGACGGAAGATCGGGAATCACGTCCCCATCAGCTCCAGACGCCGCCGCCCCCACCATGGAGCCGAAGCGGCCCCGGCGCGAGCGACTCCCGTGAGGGCGACTTCAAGGGGCAGCCGGGGGACGGGCTAGGCCGACGGCGGGCGCCACCGCTATCCATGGAGAAGGGCGCCTCCGGTGCAGCATCGGCGGTGCCACGTGCGCCGGCCTCTCACCGCCTCGGCCTCCGACGACGCAGGATGGTTCGACGAGGCCGGACTGGCTCGCGCTCTCCCCGCGAGTCCCCCCCGCCCACCTAGCTGCTCGATGATTTGCGAGCCCGCGCTCGTGCGCCCCCTGCGCGCTGGCCTGGGCTTCGCCGTCACCCCTCGGCTTCCAGCAGCCGCGGCGAGCCTCTCGCCGGATGCCGCCCCTTCTTCCCCCCACCACCCGGTCGTTCCAAGGCAGCAAGGTGGGAGGACGGCCGCCACGGACTGCTCTGCCCGGCGGCGGCGACCTCGACCTCCTCGGCCGGAGGTGCCTCACCCCGCCGGGCGGCATGCCTGACAGCTCCCACGGCGCCAACGCGGTCGGTCGGTCATCTTGGCTGGGGGCCTCGTTGCGGCGGGGTGGCCGGGGAGGCTTGGCGACCGGTGCCACCGAGGCGTAACGCCGCCGTGGCCCCCCCCCCGCGAGCACGGAGGGTGGGCGCCCAAAGCGCCGGGCGTCCACGCCGCCACCGGAGGAGGAAGCCCGCTGGCGGGCAGCCCGGCCGCATGCTGCCACGCGGCCGGTGGCCCAGCTGGTGCCGTGCACCACGGCCAGCTTGGACCCAACCGCCGCGCCTCGGCCCGGACAAGGACGGGTGGCGTCGCCCTTCCGCAGCACCCGGAGCTCGGATAGCGGCCGCCGTGCGGCTGCACATCGGCGAGGGGCAGCACCATCCCACCGGGTGGAGGACCTGCACTACGTCCCGCGGGAGGTGCGGACCGCCGCCTCAATCGCCTCTCCACCGCCCACCGGGTCGCCACCTCGCAAGAGGCCCCCGTGCTGCTTCAACCGCAAGGGCATCAACCACTACGCGTGGGAATGCAAGCGCCCACGCTCACCCACCGCGGAGACGGCTGGGCGGGCCGATGGCCGCTTTGTTCGTCGGCGTCGGGCGGCCCGGGGTCCCCCCTGTGGCGCCCGAGGAGCCACGCCCGCCACCGCACTTCGCCGGACCTGCCGTTGGACGCCAGTGGAGGGAAGTGTGACGCCGACATCGCCAGCGAGGAAGCGAGCCTGTGTTTCTCCGTGGTTGTCCAGACACGCTGTGGCTTTTTCGACATCCCGCCGAGGGCGTCCGCGTGGCCATCGCCGCCATCGCCGGCGCAATGCCGGGACGAAGTCGTCATCCGCCACTTCGGCATGGGCCCCGGCTGCACAGCTTCACCGAAAACGCGCGTGGGGCGCTGGGCGGCGACGACACGCCACCAGCGGTAGCCCGCAGCCCCGAGGCTTCAGCGCTGATCAGTCCATGGGCGAGGGGCGCACCTACGTCGAGTAGTGAACACCGGCCTCGGCGCTACCAAGCGACTCCTAAGCCGACGGCGACGCCGCGATGGGCGCCTGTCGGCCGGCGCGGCGCCTGCCCCTCTGCGCCTCGCCTCAGCGGGGCGCCGCCGCCGGGATTGCGGAGATACGGCGCCACCGTGGACGCGCCCGGAGGGCGCGCCCGCCCGAAATAGTTCGCCACCGGTTGTCCCTAGGGCGCGGTGCGACAACCGCGCTCGGCTCAGCCGGGCGGAGCCCGGCGCCGCCGGCCGGCCCCCTGAGCGCACCCGCCCATCGACGCCCACCCCTCCAAAGCCGGCCGTGGAGCCGCCGTGCATCGCCTCCCGCATGTCCCTGCACCGTCGACGGCCCGGGAGGCCCGGCCAAGAACTCCAAAGCTTCCGGCGGATGCGCCCACCACGGAAGCACCACCCCGCTAGGAAGCTCCTCCGCCCCTCGGATCACCATTGCCGGGCGCGGTCCCTGAGAATCAGACCCACCGGCGCACGCCGACGGCGGGTAATGACCTAGCTCTCTCGCCACCGGGGCTGCCCATCACGGGCAAGCCGTTGAGCGCCTGGCGCCGTATGGCCGGTTCATTTAGAGGACGCTCCGGCGTGCCTTGACGACAACGACACTGGGCGCGGACGATCGCTGTTCCCCCACACTGGGGTTCGAACAATGGCGGCGGGAAACCCTTCCCCCGCGACGCCCGAAGTTGCAGGCCGCAGGAGGGGGTGAAGCCCAGCCGACACCGCCTGATCTCCCCAGCTCGGGAACCCTGGCCAGAGCGCCCTAGGCTTGGAAGCCACTCCGCCAACACCACCGCCGGTGCAAGCGGGCTCCCCGAACGCAGGTCAGGCCTCCTCGGGAGGGGCCTCCAACAGGAGCGACTCTACGGGTCAGAGGACCTCCACTGGTCTTCGCTTGAGGAAGTTCCGGCAGCGTATTCTGCGCAAGAACGCCTCGCCTCTGCTGCCGCTGCCGCCAATCTCCCAAGCATGGTCGCAGGCCTGGTTGCCAAAGCGAAGCCGGAGAATCGCTGAGCAACCCCTGTCGAGGGTGCCAGTTTCCAAGCGCGGGGAGCTCCTTGCCATGAGGCGCTTGGACTTCTTGGAGGAGGGCGCGGGCAAAGCCAACACGGCGGCGAAGAAGGCATACGACAACATCTTCATTGACAAGCTCTCCGCATCGCACGCTGAGGCCATCGGTGTGCTCTTCTCCGGCCCGTCCGTCCGACCGCCACGGAGGAGACGGGGGGGCTCGCACGCATAGGCGACCTCGAGGCCGAGGCGGCCGACCTAGTTGTTTAATTCGTGAGTAATAGCTTCTAGGCTCGGCGCTTAGGGGAGAGAGAGCAATTTGTACAACATGTAATCCCCAAAGCGCACCGTTTGAACAATATACTAAAAAACCCCTTTCTTAAATGCAATGATGCGCAAATCTTTTGCGTATTCGAGAAAAAACTTAGTTTTTGAATAGAAATTAAAGGAGTATTAAATCGTTTCTAACATGGTGAAACGAAGAATAAAATGTAAATTGTTGTCATTTGATATTTATCTTCTATTTTTTTAAAAAAAAGAAAATTAAACTCAAGCGTCGGTTGCCTTGTGTGACAACAAGTGGGTTGAAAAATAAATTACCAAAGTGAAGAGCACGAAGTGCTTGAAGCAAGTGTTGAGATGCGCCTCTTCCTTGAGCTTGACAATCATCTGAAAGTGGGAGTGGTATATGTGTGCATACACCCTGAAGAGGCGCTTGAAGATCGTCTTGACGACGTCACGGAAGTTGGGAGGGAAAGGAGCCCCTGCATGTTTAGCGTCAGCAATGCAAACCAAAACACACATGGTAACTATATATATATATATATATTTTTAGGGAAACTGGAGGGGTTTGCACCCCTACAGCGATTTTATTAAAAACAAGCAAAAGTACAAATACAAACACACACAAAGCAGGACAAAACACAAGCCTAACCTGAACCAAAGAGAGGAATTAAGAAACAAAAAAAAGAGATGGAGAAAAAAATAAGGCTAAGCCTTCTAATTACATCAGGGTCTGTAACCATTGTTCCAACTGGGGGGCAATCCTTGACTTTACTCTATGAGATATTGGCCGGACAAAAATAAGATCTTAAACCCAATTACATTTTTCAGTGTGTTGCACTTAATTTGCGACGACGGACAAATTAAGAGAGAAATTACATACCAAGCTGTTGAGGGAATATGGCTTCATCGTCCAACTGGATTTCTATCCAGTCCATCAGGTAGTCCACGTACTTGGGTGCAGATACCTTGAGGGGCACCTTGACCTTCACTCCATCGGCCCACCTGTACTCATACCTGTGGAGATTTCATTTTCATCACAGTTTAAATTTGCAGTGTGACAATATTTGTTTTTTGTGTGTGGGTACATAGAAGAAGAAGATAGTGTACATTGGTCCAGCAGTCATGACTGGGCAGGTATGTGGAGTGCAGAACTCCACCAGAGTGCTGTACAGAACGTTTATGTGGTTGAAGAAGTCAACAGCTGCCATCAGAAAGCAATGCAAGTTAATGAGACACTACAAGTAGTAGAAACTGCAGCTGTACCTTGACGAAACCATCAACTAAGGCCAACGAACACGACCGATCAAGGACTAGTATATCCTAGTGTACAATAAACAAAGACTTGAGTTTGACCATGCATGGCAGATTTAAGAACTGAAATTGAGGATCAAGAAGGATTTAATTTACTGTTGACAGCCAGCCACTCGTTGAGATCCTCTCCAGTGGGCAGACGGACTGCCTCTCGCAGGTTGCCGCTGCCGAGAGTGGCATCAATGTGCTTCCTCAACTGCGTACCCTGGAAACAATCACAAACTAACTTTCAGCTTACAAGAATCGAGCATAAATGTAGAGAATAGAGATGGCATAGCATAATACTGTTTCAACATCGGTTGTTGTTGGATAGCATAATAGCTTTCCCAAATTATGCTAGTGATTTCTAAATGGGAATTTACTCGTGACTAATGTTGTTGGATACTCTTTCAACATCAGTTGAGAACTCTAACGACAGAAGCAATACCAATTTGGGAAGAAAATATACCAAATTATAGACTTTGTCCCTCTGTGTTTCAAAATTATTAGGTCTTTTGAAGCTATTATAGTCTTTTCACATGTCATGAGTATGGTTATTAAATTGCATTTTAAGAGCTTCAAGTCAAGAGAGGATGGGGGATATGGGCCTTAACTAAACACAGGATGGCCCATGGCCCACATGTACCATGGGTAGGAGTAATGCGTAGGCTAACGGACATGCTAACTTGAGCAAAATATAGATATAACAAAATTAGGGCTTCAAATCCTGTAACGTAGATTCTAAATCTGCTAGGTCTCAACATGCTAGCTTGACATGATAAACAGCTTCAAATCTGTAACGTAGATTTCGAAACTGCTAGATCTCAACATGCTGGCTTGAGCTATATATAGACATGATAAAGGGTTTCAAATCCTGTAACATAGATTCCGGATCTGCTAGATCTTAGCATGCTAGCTTGAGCTACTCTTGACATGGATAAAAGGATTTAAATCCTGTGTAACGTAGATTCAGTATGCTATAGGTCTCCAACTCTGCCAATAGTAAATGTCTTTATTCTCCATTTCTATTTTTTTCTACTACGTGCATGTGAATGTGTCCTCGCTGCCCTAGCATGTACGTATACGCGTCTAGACATGTGCTTCAAATTTTTATTATACAAGGCTCACGGTATACCTCTGCACGGGTAACCAGTATGACAAAGCTAGATGCATACATGGAGTTTAGAGCAACACGGTGCGGTGGTGTATTAGGGAAGCCCTTGTTTGGATCCGCTCCTGATACAAACTCTAAGTTGTACTGCTGTAAAGTCTTGTTTTTCATAGGCTTAGAGCTGACAGACTATATTTTGGATGTGGTCCCCAGGTATAATCCTACTATTTTTGCTAGCTGGCTCCAATTTAACACCCCTGTAAACAGCTTTTCTGAGAGTTTTAGCGTTGCAAGAACCGTTAGCTAAATGCGTTTCAAGGAATCCCTCCCTTGCCTAACAGCAGGACAAAAGTGAAAGAAAAGAAAAGGTGCATGGTTTCAGTTCCTGCTCAAAAGATCATTTGGAAGCAAAAGAACGAGCAAATAATTTACGAGGTGAAATCACAGGCGATGCAGCTCTAACTGATTTCTCATGATCGGAGCAGGATAGATGGATCAAAATCACCATTTTTTTATGATAGAACTATAAATAAAGTTTTGGCTATATGTAACAAACCAATACACGCAGCCATTACAACAAAGAAAGGAGCGAAGATCGAAACTCAGGCTGTGTTTGCTTCAAGACCACGGGCATCGATCGGAGCCCTAATAAGCGTTGGAGTCTCAAACTAGATAGAGTAATTTCATTTGAAAATCATCGGAGGAATACTCATGATAGACGGCGCATGATCAAGAATGGAAGAGTTCCCCAAACAAAGCTAATCATCAAGTCATCGATCTACGGGAGATAAAAAGAGTTCATCACGTTCAGTTGATAGCAGACACGAAGAGAATATCCGAGCCACACCTTATGAGTCATGACATGGCATTATATATTAGGCACACAGCTTACCTTGTTCCCGGCAGGCAACATGCTCTTCTTTGGCCTGAAGGTCCTCTGGTGGTTCCTGCAAGCCGTAATAATCCGCCGCCAGGGACGACAGCAACCATCATCAGAACACCCGGTTCATCAGAGAGAGGAAGAATATAAACTAACATCTGCGTGCATACTTGCTGCTGCTGCTGCTGCTGCTGCTGGAGAAGAAGCTCATCTCGTTCGTCTCCCAAACGAACGAAGGAGGATGGACCTGATGATGATGATGAGCAGAAAGCTGAGTAGTCGTCGACGCTGCACAGTGCACACAGATCAGTGTGTGACTGATGTGTGTTTATATATGCATCAGGCCGGCATGCCAACCCCTGTGGCCGACCTGTGTCGTCCTGCTGCTGGCTGGGCCTTGCCTGGCAAGCTGCGTGTACGGTGTGTGTGCGTTTCAGTTTCACCGGCGCCGCTCTTGCGTGTGCCGCGGTTGCGTCGGGGACAGCCAGCTACTGCATGCATGGCATGCCATCATCATATTATTACCGCTCATCAGCTAGACGGCCGCCCGCTGAATGCATGCCCTAGATGCATGCATGGTTTCCGAGATCCCGCACTCTGGGTCTCTGGGACATGGAGTGTCTTGCATCCCTCACAACTCATCATGGCCAACGCACAGTTTCAACCCCCTGTTCTTTTGTTTATATTTCAAAATTCAAAAAGCACACCATGATATATGTTCACAGGCGTTTATGCGTGCCCGCGAGAATTCAAACATCTTAGGACGACAGACTCAGGCTCACATCGATGCTAGCTAGCACGATCATATATCTCTCTCTGTTCTCTCGTAGGGATTTTAATAAAGGTTGTAACGGTGATGTTACTTGTTTACAGCAGTGACAGGAAGTGGTGCAGTGCCACCGTGGCATTTGTAAGATAGTGGGATCATGCTCCATGCGCCGCGGAATCATGTTATATAGCAAAGGTTCAAAGGGCGTGTTTGGTTTCCTAGGCTAAACTAGCCTGGCTTGAGATCTCACCACCGAGCAAGGCCATTTATGGCTGGACGCGCGTGAGGCACGCATGAGGTGGATGATTGGTTGCTAATATTGATCTAGCTAGGCAATTGCTTGGTTGCATGTGAACATTTGAAATTCAAATGCAAGTGGAGTTTGTTTTGGTATTGTTGCATGCACTACGGGTCTAGTTACCTCATACTACAGTTTGTAAGGTTACCATATACAGATAGATGTTTACTCAGTTTGTCGGTTACCTCGTACTAACGGTCTATATGGTACCACGTAGTAACGGTGAACAATATGCCAGATCATAGCATATTAAAATTGCAGACAATCATGAAGGTTCTAATTAACTGTGATCTTATATTTATTTACGCAATTATGGGAAGTGGTTCCACCATGGTATGTGTAAGATGGTGGAAATACGAGTTTGAGATCATTCTCCAAAAAGAAACATGGTAATGGAGGCCTAAAGGGTGTGTTTGGTTTCCTATACCAACCTAGCATGGCTCGCGCCACTAAGCCAGACCCTCCATGGCCAATGCAAGTGCAGACATGCATGAGGTGGATGTTTTGTTGCTTATGCTAACTCATCCAGGCTGAATAGTAACGCTGTTTGGTTGCCTGTCCATGTGAACATTTGAAATCCTAGAGTTTGTTTTGGTAGGCTACATGGAAGACAATCTGGTTATCTCATACTAATGCTAGTAACATTACCATATACAGATACAATAGACAAGACACTAGCTAGTAATAGATGTTTACAACAACTTAATAATAATCAAAATGGTAATGAAAATAGCCTAGACTAAGATTATGGCATCCTTAATGGTAAATGTAGGATCATTGGGCTTCAATGGTGGTACAACAAGCTCGATGTATTGATTTTTTGTAGATCCATAAAAGGCAGTAAAAGCTTCATCCCTGGACTTGTATTTCTTGTAGCATGCACCCCCTGAATCCCACTATCTGATCATGAGCAGCCTCCCAATAGGAGAATACTATAGTTTGGCTACCGACATGAACAACATACTAGGTCATAGCTGACTAAAATTGTAGCAATCACGAAGATATTAGGATGTAGCACAATATAATGTAGGAGCTACATCATTCACAAGAGACATGCTTAGAAGGCCTGACTAGATCAT
>JADLZL010007714.1:0-18585 GCA_015844335.1 Chrysopogon serrulatus | reverse complement strand
TTTGAGCATTCATGATTAAGGGCCCCTTTGGTTTGCAGGAAAAACGTGGGTGAAACGTGGGATTCGATCCTATAGGAAACACTGACGTCATCATCCTTTTCCCGTCCTTTGGTTCACACGAAGAGCAAAGGAAACTTTCCGGAGGATTGCGTTCATACGCTCCATTCCATAGGAAACCAAAAATGAGGTCCGACCTCATGGAAAACTTCCCCGCCGCCGGCACCGCTCAAGGCATCCGCGCCATCCGTAAGAAGCTGAGGTTTCCTAAAAAAAGAAGAAGAAGAAGCGGGATAGGGAGAAAGGAAGGGGCGGAAGGACCGCGAGACGCCGGCCAGGGAGCGAGGGCAGCCCGGTGCGGGTATAGCCGCGGGGACCTCTGCCGCGCTTGCCGTGGAGGCGCAACCTCGTCATGCCCGCGCCGTCGCCTTGGCGGATCCCGCCCCGAGGCCGAGGTCGCCGGCGCTGGATCCACCCGAGGCCGGGTCGCCGTGGCCGCGGGCGCTGCATCCTCCCGAGGTCGTAGGTCGCCGTGGCGCGGGTGGGTCCGCTATGGCCGCGCGCGGGTCCCGCCGTGGCTAAGGCCGGGTCGCCGCGGGGGAGACAGTGAGGAGGAGGGGGGGGGCGCCGTGGGAGAGACGAGGGGTGGGGGTGGGGTGCTTGGGGCGGAGGTGGGCCGCCGCCGACCCGCCCCCCGCCGCCCTTGCGGACGGACGCGCTCCCAGTGGTGGAGAAGAAGAGCCGCGTGGATGGATAGGGACGGGTGTTGTATGGACGAGCTTTTTTTTCTTTTTCTTTTACACCTGAGGGAGCGCCGGTTTCTTTCCAGAGGAATCGTCGCGCACTGTTGCTGCCTTCTCGATTCCTTTATTTCTCCTTTCCCTTTCCTACGTTTCACCCCGTAGCCAAAGGGGCCCTAAATCATAGAGAACATAGTGATATTTCTTTGTTCTTATGGAGAACTTAGATGGAGTAGAACCGAGATCCATATATATGTGAAGTCATAGCCAAAAAAAAACAAGAACTGTGAGGTTCAAAACTTTGTTTTATTTCTTCCTGATCCATTGTAATAAAGAATGTTAGAACGGGCACTATATCAAATCAATCAACAATTAAGAAAATATATTCTCCATCTAGCATGTCTTCTTTCATCTCTGGTTTACCTAAACTTTAAATAAGGACCGTAGATAACTGCTGACCATCATTTGGAGCAGGCAAAATAAATATCAGCTCAGACAACGCGGACCAATAGCTCAAGAGCACGGATCAATTGGATGGCTGAAAAAAATAGTGCACATCATTAGAAAATAATCAAAGATGTGAGCCGTGACTACAACTGGTTGAGAAGGCATAAATTTGTTGTCCCTGAAATTGAAACATGTGCTGAACTATTTGGCAGAAGGCATTCAAACTATTACCCATGAAATATTTACTAAATTATTGCTGAGGTGGTAGATATATTGGGACACAAAATATCGCTAAAATAATAATATATGTAGTCATTTATTGAATACTTCATGTGGCTAGAAACCCTGTTTGTAAAAAGGGGGAAAGGATGAGGATAGAGAATTTGTATAATGATAGAGAAAGTATCTATACATATCAGTAAGGAAGGGGGATACCTTGTGCTCATTTTATCGGACACGTTAGCTGCAGCCTCCATGGAAGTGTAGACACTGGCACTAAGCTCGATGTCCAATGGCAACGTCGAGCACACAGCCTGAGCCGGCACTGTTTTCTTCCCCCATCGCAGCAGCGGGATCCAAGCGGACTGGTTCCCGAGCGGCGAGCACCGGGACGGAGATAGCACGGGTGCAGCGGTGACCGCAGGAAGCCGCTTTCGACGCGTCGTCGCGTAGGCCGGCACGCCGCCGCTGTCGAGGTTGAGCTACGCCGTCTCCACGTTTACACACCGCCGCAGGCGCTGCTGGGACCGCGCGCCGGGGTGCCGCGCTCGCTCGTGCTAGGTCTGGGCGCTCCGAGGACGGCACGCCCGCATGTGCCTGTAGCCTGGAATCTCTACAAGACGAATCCCGCTCGTGAAGGTCCGGGCAGCAGCTTGGCGGGCGACCGTGCAAATGAGCGTTCCCAGTGCCAGCAGCCCCGGTAGCATTGCCCGGCCATGGTAAGGCGAGGTGCTCTCTGCCACCGGTGTGGAGGCGAGGGGCCTCCTAGGCTAGCCGCTAGCCTCTTCTTGGCTGGAGGAAACCCGGAGCAGGCTGGCCACGGGCACGCGTGACACGGCCATGGCTCTGTGACGAGGCGGCACGCGGCGCTGAGCGAGCAAGTGGGGGCCAGGGTGGTGGTGATGATGGTGAGCACCGCCGTGTGCTGACTGCGGAAGGCCGAGGCGAAGGGAAAGCTCTGGAAACGCCGGCTGCTGTGTCCATGTGAGACGCTAGATCAAAATCGGATGGACAAAAAGAAAAGGGCGACGTGGCCCAATGAGGGCAAGCTTTGTCCGCAGGATTAGTCTTGTAGATGAGGGCTCGAGCTTTGTCCGCAGGATTAGTTTTGTAGAGATTCCTGCATCTTCCTTGTGCTTGGACACCCGTGCCACCCGACCTCCTCCGACTCCATCACCAGCCTCACCTTGGCCTCCACCTCCTCCGCCTTCACTAGTCCCCGCTGCCACCCGACCATCTCCACGCCGACACCATATTCCTCCACCATGAACACCTTGTTCATCTTCTGCTCCGCGTACAGAGGCCAGCAGAGCATCGGCACGCCGGCAACAATCCCTTCGAGCACCGAGTTCCACCCGCAGTGCGTCACGAACGCCCCTGTCGCCGCGTGATGGAGCACCTCCACCTGCGGCGCCCACAGCTTGACGACACGGCCACGACCGCCGGTCCTCTCCAAGAAACCCGCGGGCAGAAGCGCGTCCAGGTCAGGATCCGCGTGGGGGTGGTCATCGTGGGGAGGTGCCCGCAGCACCCACAGGAAACGGTGGCCGGACCTCTCCAGGCCAGCGGCTATCTCCTTCACCTGCTCCTCCGAGTGCTTGCCGAAGCCTGTGCTTCCGAAACAGAGGAACACCACACTGTGCTCCGATTGCTCGTCGAGCCACGCCAAGCACTCGTGCTTCTCTTCTGTTGCCTGGCCACCGTTCCCGGCGACCAACGGCCCGACGCAGTACACCGGAGGCATTTTCGGGAAACTCCGGGGATCGCTGAGGGCTGAGATTGCACGAGGCTCAATCGATGCGAACGTGTTCACTAATATTCCATTGGCTTCTTGTATCCTGCGCAGCATGTTCATCGTTGCCTTGAATGTCTCACTTGCTGGATCCTCTAGCATTTCAGCATAGAGATGAGAAGCTGGCATAGTTGGGACGCCATGGAAGTTTAGAGGCGCGTCTCCTAGCTCCCTGAAACTTGGCTGCCCTTCTGAACGAACTGACGAAGCGTGGACGGACACGGCAAGGGCGGAGGCATTCGAAGGGAAGAAAGCGTAAGCTGGGATCCCGAGCTTGCTGGTGACGTCGAGCACCTCGATGGACATCATATCCACAAGCATGGCGTGGACGCTGCCTGGAGGCATGGAGAAGAGGAAGTCGTGGAGGTGCTGGCTGTAGCGGCCCACGAATTGCAAGTACCTGACCATGAAGTCCGAGTCATGGACAAAGGTGGGAGCGTCCTTGGCCCGTGGGAGCATGTGGAAGACCACGGACGGCTTTGAGGCGGCGACGCGGTCGATGACGGCGGCCAAGGCGATGTCTCCTTTGAGGCTGGGGTCGATGAACGCCACTACGGCGTAGCCCTCCTCCAGGAGCACGTCGGCGAGCTGCACCATGGGGACGAAGTGGCTGACGGCGAGGCCCGGGTATAGGACGACGGTCTTCTTCATGGCTTAGCTTTTGTTCGTGGCTACCTGTAGAAGTATCTTACTATTACTAATTAGAGGCCCCAACGGAGGCTCCACGTTAATCCTCACATTTAGGCCTTGAAGAAAAAGATAAATCTTATAAATTCTCACATTAATCGAAACATCCTACATCAAATTGAAACTCGACCATCTACAACCATTAGATCTATTTGTTCACCTCAAAAATTACCCACCATTGCCATTATAGATAAAAAAAAACCTAAAACCATATTATTTGATAGAAAAAATACCATCAGGTCAATTCTTTTTTTGTTAAAATTAATGCCGACTACCGCCACTATAGTAGATTAGAAATATAATTAAAATAACTGTCGGGCCATTGCCGTTATATATTAGAAATATATAATTATAAAATAATAGCTTAAATCAATCAAAGTGCTTTACGTGTCTATAACCCATCTAATCTATTATAGGACATGGCAAGAGTTCTTCACATCCTAGCAGCAACATGCCAATCCGCCATGGCCTACACCTCTAGCCCCCACCCTACTGCTGTATTCCTTCGTTGCGCGCCGCGCACAGCGTTCCTTGCCGCCCAATGCAAGCCCCAACCAGACGCCATGGATTAGGCCTCTCTTCTCAAGTCCCACCTCGCACTTCTCCTTGACCTACCCATGGATCAGGCTGGCCCCAGTCTGTTTCCACATCCACAACTTAACTGACGCCAGTTCGGAGGCCGCGGAGGCCGGGGGCAATATGGAATCAGGGTCAGAATGATGCCGGCAGACAGTGACGCAAAGATGAAGGAGTTGTTGCTCGCCAAGGGAGTGGCGGGACCTACCACGTCTACATCGTCGGCATCGCTCATGTGTCGTAGCCTTGCAGGTGAGCTTGGCGAATTCAGCCGTGAAGTTCATCGGGGTCATTACATTTATATAGTAGGCCGGTCAGCATCAGTGATAAACTATCATGAATAATAATTCTCTACTATTTTTGTCAAAGTTATATATTGGGGTCGGACGACCCTGCTACTATAGGCTAGATTTGCCCCTAAGCTCCTGTTCCATAGCCTGTGGATGCTGGTAACCCACCATCACCATTATAGCAAGAATTAGCCTTCATAAACAAAAAATAGCCTAAAAACTTATTGCTCGGCAGAAAAAAAAAATCACCATGTATACCTACGAACGTACACTGCAGATTAACATGCAGTAATATCTATATAAAATATCATATATAAGGCCAACCAATTATCAGCATCCATCGATTGAATAGAACTATTATATTTATAAAAAATCAAATACGACCCTTATTCACGGTTTATTAATAGAATATGAAAAAACTAACGCATATACTTTTTTGATGACATGGAAATAATAAACGTGATCTAGCATCTCCTAGAATTTTCTAAATTGCCATTAGCAAAAAAAAAAAAAGTGCCTATATCTATAGAAGACCAAATCTTAGAACATACTCTCTCTGTCCACAAAATAATACAATTCTCACATTTCGAGTCAAAGAATTTAAAATTTAACTAGAATTATACAAAAAAAGTACTTATAGCTATGAGACAAAATAAATACCATTAGATTAGCTATATATAACATATTTTCATAATAAATCTATTTAGAGACATAAATGTTAAATATTATTTATTATAAACTTGATCAAGGTTTGACCGGCACGGTTTCTATGATCATATTCTTTCTGGACAGAGAGAGTATGGTGAAATCCATACCAACAAATAAATTAAATATTATAATGCCTATAATACGTAATAACGGGCTAATGATGCAGATCGAGCTCAACACCAAAAACCAAATACCGGGGTTATGTTATTAACATATTTGAGGCAATCTATCTACACCAACAAAAAAGATATACATATGGTCTGCCTGTATATATAAAATAAACCATCGATTCGGCATTCTACCTATTGTCCTCAAGGCTTCGGTCAGATGATGGGACAACATTTACAGACAATGGTGCAAGGACGTTCCCAAGATCAATCAGGTGCTTTCCAATTGACTTCAAATAGTTTAATTATCATGCAGATGCATATCATATTATTAAAAAACCTGATAAAACCTAATCACTCATTATATATGTATATATACATGGGACTTCGAAATAGATTAATTATTTACATTTGTATCCTTTAACTATTATATTGATTATTTTTCCCGATATTTTTCCAAGAAAAAACAACATGGCAACATATGTAATGAGCTATATGCACAAGATGTAAATGAAGAGAAGCAACAAAAATGCTGACTAGGATCAAGGATAATAATGCTACCACCTCCTTCACATGGGTGCAACATCATCAACATAAGCAACTACCAAAATGCCATGGCCACATGTCAAAGTGTAAAACAACTACATACAAAAACATTAAGGAAACAAAGGATCGTAAACAATCTCAAACAAAAGATCATCTATAATCTTTGGATATAACTGATATTAGTGCAGTGGAGTTCAAAAATAATTGCATCTATCCATATATATAAACATAAAAGAAGAATACATTTTGGAAACCAATTTCAGTTACAGATCCAAAAAGGCAAATTCTCAATCATGCTATCTTAATTCTTTTCTAGGTGAACCAATGATTATATTTTTAATATTTTTTGTACACAGTGGTACTATAAAACAGTTTCTGCATACACACCCGTACAGATGCATAATTTTCTTTTAATATTGATTTTGCTAAATAGTAAATGATGATTCAAAACATTGAACATGTGTCTTTTATATAATAATTTATTGTCTCTTGAGAATAACTTGCCTACTTCTCATAAAATTCTCTTTTTAGCAGTCAAGTGCTAAACTATGATCAAGCTTTGCGTGAAATATACTAATAAAATTTTTCAACTACATAAAAATCAAATAAAGGCCCGTGCAACGCACGGGTTGATGGACTAGTGCACCTAATGGGGAATTGGGAATCTGGGAGTAGCCCGAATTCTTGATTTTGGAAAGAATGGTTGTTTTGGAATTCGTTTCTGAAAAAAATTCAGAGCTCACCAAATTGGGCGAAATTCGGAAAATTTAGAAAATTCGGACCGGTTCCCACTCAAAATTTGAATGAAATTTGATCAAATTTGAGCAAATTTTCCCCAAACTGTCTGAAGTGGCTCGGGCATGGAGAAGATGCATGCAGGGCTAGCGTGGAATGCATAAGCGGTGAGGAATGGCGATGATGCGGTGGTCTGCAGCAAAAGGACCAGAGGCAGCGGCGACATGTCAGAGGTGGTGACAGCGCGACGGCAGGCTTCGAGGAGCAGCCATGACTGGTGGGCGGCATTGAGGAGCATCCATGGGCAAGCTCAGATGTTGGGGGAAGCAACCATGTCTCTCGCGGTGGCTGCAGGAGCGTTGGCGCAGGCGGCGGGGAGCAAGACGGCACAGTTCACGGCGGGGAGCAAGACGGCACAGTTCACGGCGGGGAGCAAGACGGCGCAGTTTTGCGGCGGCTCGCAAGCAAGCGACGGCCGTGAGGAAGGTTTTCAGCATTGTATTGCTGATGTATTGGATGAGGAATGTATGTGGGTTCCTTGTTGGGCCACACAACGAGCTAAAATTTGAATCGGGTCGAAATTTTTTGCCCGGTTTAGTTTTATCTCGGGCTGGGCCGAAATGGATGAATTTTGGTGAAATTTAGTGAATTCGGCCCGAATCCTAGAACCTGATGTGGCAGTGGTGGACCCAGAAAAAAATTATAGCTGGGGCGAACTTTAGCTCGAACTTAAATAGTGGTTAACCCGGAATCCGATTGGAGGCTCGACCGCCGCTGCCTATTGGCCTGCCACCTGCCGCTCCGCCGCCCACCGACTGCTCCCAGCCCGTCGGCGTGCGGTCGCCCGGGGCGCCGCTGCCACCTGCCGGTGCCCAGCGCGCAGCCGCCCGTGGCTGCCGCTCCCGCCGCCAGCGTGGCCTCCCGGCTCCGTCTTTGGCGAAGCCCCGGCGGCCCAGCTCCCCTGCGCCCGCCGCCGCCTAGGGTTTCGGCAAGCCACGACCCGCGATTCCGCGAGCCAACGATAAAGGAGATCGTCATCGTCGCCTGTTGGGTGCTTGAAGTCGTACTGTCGAAGCCTCAATTGGAGAGCGGCACCAGTTGTAGGTAGGCCTCCTGGTGCTACGGGGCTGCCTGGGAAGTTAGGCTTCAACATGTGCCTTAGAGCATCTCCAACAGTTCCTCATCTTAGGTTGCTATTTTTATATTTTTAGCAAAAACAGAAAAAACCCTCTCTAACAGTTCTCCATCTCAGGTTACTATTTATCCTAAGTTGGGAAAAAGAGCCTCCGTGTGCGCATATATGCGCGCTCGACTCTGTGCGCGCATCCGTCCGTATTAGAAGAGGTGAAAGGGTATAAAATAATTTCGTTTCTCTCTCAGAGTTCCCGATGCAAGTTTTCAAGAGATGGAAGGGCGTAAACATAATTTTGTTTCTATCTTAGGATTCCTGATGTAAGTTAGATCTGAATTTGCCAAGTGAATTGTACCAAACTATTGGAGATGAGCTCTTTTTTTTACATGGCATATCTTTTTAGGAGTTGGCAAAACACAAGATTTGCCAAGTAAAATATAGAAAACTATTAGAGATGCTCTTATTAGTGTAATTAAACTTTAATTAATGGAACAGGCACAGTAGCATGCACTACTAGCATGGTGATTTGGTGATAGGCTGGTTACGTGTGCAACTTGATGAGATGTGCTGATGATGTGCATTGAACATGAGCAAGATAATTAGCAGATGGGTTTAGGAAGGAGTGCAGGCCGTATTGGTAAGAAGGAAGGAAAAAGGATTTTCCTAATCTTGCTCTATGAATTTAGACAAGGAAATACCTCCAAGCACAAACACAAGCAGATCCAAATCACACATGCACTCTACACTATATATGATGCACAATTTAATTAGGAACTTTGTCATGTTAAGCTAATCATGTTTTATATGATTTTATAAATTGTGGTTCGGAGGAGTGGAAGAAGAGAACATTTCGCAAGGTAGTGGTTGAATTATACATGCAACACACAATCGGGCAAAAATTTTAAAAGTTCGGATTTTTAGTGTTTGGGAAACCCGGATGTTACTGATGCGTAACCACAAGAATGCCCATGCTCTATGCTCAGACATTTGTGCGCTCCATGAGGGAACAAAGAGTGAGCATGAGGAGTGCTATTACCTTGTGATGAAAAAGTTAAATTCATTTGAGATGCTTTCTAATGAAAGCGCTAATGAAATGTATTTGTTAACACCAGATTTTGGTAAAGACCGGGAAAATGACAGGTGGGCTAGTACATGGCAGGCTTGCGAGAGGCAAGTATTCAGAAGCATTCGGCAAGCGCCCATGCGGGTGGTTATTCCTGGCGATTCTGCAAATATCCATGCGGTCGGCTGATTCTAGGTGATTCGGCAAGCGATCATGCGGTCGGCTATCTTTGAAGGCGGTGGCTCCATTCGGCAAAGCAAAAGGTGGCAAGCAAAAGCCGATTAGAAGGAAAAAACCGTGATAATAAAGGACTCCGAAAAAGATTAGAGCCAAGACCGTCATACTTTTGGAGTTTTCCTTAATATTTTGTAATCGTAATCTTTTAGGACTCGTGTCCTGTCCAGGGTATAAATATAAACCCTCGACCATTGTAAAAAGTGTTCACAACCAAATCAATACAAACGGCCCCGTGCCAAGTTTTTCGAGTCATTTGTCGTGTCGTCGAGTTCTTCGAGAGGAGCCATCGATCCGTCGACCTCCGTAAGTTCCGACAACCTTGCTATCATGTCTAGTATCATGCGGTGAATTTAGACGTTGATGCAAGTAGTCTTGTTTGTCTCGACTGGATGGCCGTGCGGCAGACGTCCGCTTGATAATCAAGAGGTCTTTGCTTATGCTTTGGTTATCTCGATTTGGATGGCCGTGGCGGCAAAGCGTTTGCTTGATAGCTTAGCGAAAGCAAGATAGTTATCGGCTCTATTAGATTTGGCAAGGTCTGATAGATTCATTAAGTTATCATGTGTTGCATATTTTAAATTACTTGTAATACTCTTTTGCCCAATCTAGATTGATTAGGTTCGGCTTCTTACTTTTATAGATCTATTTGTTCTCTAATATCTTATTATCATGATGGATAGATTGTATGCTTACATAGCCGAGTTAGATCAATCTAGATTGTTACATGTTACGGGTTCTTACATGTTAGAAGCGTTCAAATCTTGATAGGATTGAGTGTTGTGCGGCAGATATAAGTTCTTGATGGGTTTGCTCGTGATAGCTTGTTTGTTCCTTCTTCATGGACCCTGAGTCGGCTAACTTGCCGAGCTTGGTTATGCTTCAACTTTCGATTGACTTTCACTTGTTCAAACATGTCTTCTCATGCAAGCATATTCGGCAATCAATGTTTTACGTATTAGCCGAATAAATCATAAGCATGATTGGCGCATGCTTCTATAGTCCGTATGTCGCCGTAAGTGGCTTCAGGGGGCGTATATACGGAACTGCCTGGTCTCACCCGGCATGTTCCGATTTTGTATTTAACAATCTTTTTGTCCCTTGTCGGTTTTCGAGTCAAACTGACCGCACGCTCGGATCTTCAAACCGCCCGTCACGCGATTGAAGCCACGCTTTCCGGCTTCTTTGTGTGTGAGGCACAATGCATCATGTTTTGTGTCAACACACTTTTTGGCACGCCTGGTGGGACACCATCGTTCAAGATGCCTGAAATCAACAACGATCACGTTCGGATGTGACCATGGATGAGTTGCCGGGAGAATTTGAGAGAATTGGTGCGGCAAGCATGTGAGCAATTTCAATGTATGCTTGATGTCCTTTTCCAAGAATAAGAGCAACAAGGTGATCCAGAAGCAATCGTTGCCAAGGGTTCTTCTTCCACATCAATCTGATTTTACTGAAGAAGAGGATGCTCAGAAGATGTCAGAGTTGGTCTACAAAGCTATGGGAGAAACTATGACAAATCATCATACAGCTTTTCTGAACACCTTTCGGGCAATCATGGTCAGCACTTTCGGTCCAACGGCCGATAAGTATTTTGAAGAAAATATTGGCCCAATCCACGGACCAACACTTTTCAATGTACCAAAGTATCAAGAAAAGCATGTTGGAGATGATGGAGCATCTGGCTCAAACAAAGGAGGACCAGCTCCCAATGAAAAACAACAGCCTCCCACCTATGGCCAAGTGACATTTGGTACAACAGGAGATGTACCCCCATCAGCTTTCAAAGTGTCTCCAGCATCAAATAGGCTGCAGAGGAATATGTATGGAGATGGATATCGGAATTTACTCGATTATACTTTGCTTTGGATGCTTTGCCGAATCCAGGATACAAGAGTGCGTCAGGTATACCTTCTGGAAGGCAAACACGAGGAACTCCGAATTCAGACGTTGATCTTATTATGCATTGTATGGCTGATATGATGCAAAATCAGTTCGGCCTAAAGCCAAAAAATCAATCTTATTCATACAAGTCTCCTTATCCAGAATGGTACAATAGAGTGACACTTCCTCCAAGGGTCAAACCTCCAACGGATTTGACTAAGTTTTCTGGTCAAGATGATACTAGCACTTTGGAGCATATCAGTCGTTACTTGATGCAGCTTAGGGAGGCCTCCACAGACGAAGCTTGGAGAATTCGGTATTTTCCTTTGTCTCTCACAGGGCCAGCTTTCACATGGTTTACCTCCTTGCCAGCCCATTCCATTGGTACATGGGCAGAGCTAGAGCAGAAGTTTCATGCGTACTTCTTCACGGGCACTAATGAGAAGAAATTGGTTGACCTCATGAGTTTGAGGCAGAGAGCTAATGAAATACCACAGGAGTATCTTCGCAGGTTTAGAGAAACCAAGAACCTTTGCTATTCTCTGAACTTACCGGATGATCGGTTGCCGGGATGGCTATAGCAGGGCATGCACCAAACGTCGAGAGAAAGCTATTCGGCATAGAGTTTGATGACCTTGGACAACTTTCACAAATGATTGGCAGCTATGAGTAATCAAGCCCAAGGGTTCAAGAGAGATAACCGCTTCCAAAAGGGTAATATTGCTAGTGAAATGTATCAAAGTTTTATGGAAGAAGCAGCTGAATACGATGACGATGACGAGATAGCTGCGTTGAATTGACCTGGGCAAAAGAGCCTACTCAAGTTAGCCAGCGCTGGTTGAGGCAACAAAAGAAAACTTATGATTTTGATGTCTCTAAGTCGATAAGCTCTTTGATCTGTTGGTGAGAGAAGGACGCATCAAACCGCCGCGGAGGGACATCCTATGCTACGTCCCCGAAGGAGTGAAAGACAAGAAGTACTGCGGCTACCATAACACCAACTCTCATTCTATCAATGATTGCCGAGTGTTCGAGTGCGGATTCGAAGGCTATCCAAGAAGGACATTTGAAGTTCGATGGCAAAATGAAGATTGATGGTCAGCCTTTTCCTCAAAATATGATTTCCTTCTCTGTAAATATGGTTTCGTGGATGATCCTAAAGGTAAAGGCAAGGTGAAGGTGTTAACCTCTGACAGAGCAAAAAAGAACGGTACTGTCGATCCTGATTAGCAAATCACAAGTGAGGAGCTAAAGCAAAAGGTTCGGTTCAAGAATAGCCGAACTGAAAAAGGTGAAACCTCTAAACCTAGGGTTACATCACGTATCCTGCTGAACAAGTGGTAAAGGCAGCAAGAGAGGGAGTATTATGAAGAGCAAAGGTTTATAGAAGAACGCCGGAGATACGAAGAAGAGGTGTACCATAGAGAACAAGAAGAACACATGAGGGAGATGGAACAGTCTCATTGGGGGTGTTCATTCTTTAAGCATTGCTGGAATGAAGGCTTGAAGTTGCCTGCTAGAAACAGTTGCCCTGAATGCAATGATCAATATTTTGGGTACAGGCAATCTCGGATCAACCGCCGTCCAGTCCATGAAAGACTTGGAACACAGTTTTCTGAGGACGATCGGCGCTTAAAAATAGACAGTTTTAAGAATCAGCAAAGGAAGAGGTTTGCAGACCAACGTTGGACTCATTATAAAGGACACAATGAAGAGGAAAGTCCCCATGAATACGTATGGCAGAGAGGACAGTGGTGCCCTCCAGGATTGAGAAAGAGCCAAAAGAGAAGAGTTCAACGTTTGAGGAATGAGGAGCTAAAACAAGCAGCTGTTGGGGAGAAGCGGACATGGCGCCCTAAAAAGAAACCGGATGGGCATGGTCCTTCAGGTGATGCATGCATGGCCTTTTTCTTCCATCAGAGTTCATAGCTCCTGAAAACCAGGATGTCCAAGAAGAAGTATACTCTGATTTTGATGAAAGTGAGTTTCAAGATTTGATGGCCCAGCTTGTCTTAACGCAGCAGGCGGTTTTCGACAAATCAGCCAAATATCGTCATTTGAAGCCACTTTATCTGGAAGGATACATCAATGGCAAGCCTCTGACTAAAATGTTTGTTGATGGAGGAGCTGCTATCAATATTATGCCATATGCTATCTTCAGGAAACTTGGGATGACCGGTGAGGACTTGTTAAAAACTGACATGATTCTTAGAGACTTTCTTTGGCAAATCCTTCGATACCCGTGGAGCTGTGCATGTCGAGTTGATGATTGGGTCAAAAACCTTGATTACTACATTCTTTGTCATTGATGGCAAGGGGCATACATGCGCTTCTAGGAAGAGATTGGATTCATGCTAATTGCTTTGCATCCCTTCAACCATGCACCAGATTCTTATTCAGTGGGTCGGAGATGATATTGAAGTTGTTCACGCTGACGATTCCGTGAGTGTCACTGCTACGGAACCTGCTTACTGGGAATATGATGGCATTGATTGTTTTTCCGGTAAAATGTGGGGAGAAGGTCCTGTGAATGTCTTCAACATAGATCAACAGCCGATCCAAGCAGTCGGCTCTCACAGTAATTTTTAATGGGTAATCCAATCGATGGCAACAAAGAAAAACTGGGACGCGGTTTTATCTCGGCCGACAAGTTGGAAGAGATAAACGTTGGTGATGATACTAGGTCAAGGCCGATGTACATTAGCGCAAACTTGGATCCAGAATATAGATTACAATTGATAGATCTTCTAAAAGAATTTAAAGATTGTTTTGCTTGGGATTATATAGAGATGCCCAGATTGGATCGCTCTATTGTTGAACATCGATTACCTATTAAGCCCGGATATCGCCCCTACAAACAACCTCCACGAAAAATTTATAAAGAGGAGGTATTGGCCGATGTGAAAAAAGAGATTGAAAGATTACTAGAAGCAAACTTCATTCGGCCATACAGGTATGCAGAGTGGATTTCAAGTATAGTTCCAGTATACAAGAAGAATGGAAAGATGAGGGTCTGTATAGATTTCAGAGATCTCAATAGAGCTACTTCTATGGACGGATACCCGGTGCCAATTGCCGATTCGCTGGTAGACGCAGCGGCTGGATATGAGATGATTAGCTTTATGGATGGGAATGCTGGATATAACCAAATTTTCATGGCAATAGAAGATATCTCAAAAACAGCCTTCAGATGCCCCGGTCATATTGGTTTATTTGAATGGATTGTCATGACATTTGGGTTAAAGAACGCCGGTGCAACTTACCAAAGAGCTATGAATTATATCTTTCATGAGTTGATCGGCAAGATTGTAGAAATCTATATCGATGACGTGGTAGTTAAGTCTAAAAATTATGAAGGACATTTAGCCGATTTAAGAAAGACTCGGAATGCACTAGAAGGCATGGTTTAAAAATGAATCCAAACAAATGTGCTTTCGGAGTCTCGGCTGATAAATTTTTAGGATTTCCAAATCCATAAAGGAGGGATTGAAGTTGGGAAGAAGAGCATGAAAGCAATAGATAAAGTTGTCCCTCCAACTAATCTCACAGAGTTACAATCATTGCTTGGCAACATTAATTTTGTAAGAAGATTTATATCCAATTTATCGAGAAAGAGTCTTGCCTTTCTCTCCACTATTGAAACTCAAGAAAGATCAAGAATTTGTATTGGGTGACATACAACAGAAGGCTTTTGATAAAATCAAAGAGTACATGAAGGCGCCACCTGTGCTGGTACCGCCACAACTTGATAAACCTTTTAAGTTGTATGTGGCGACCGATAGCCTAACAATAGGATCGGTCCTCATGCAAGAGTTTGAAGGAAAGGAGAGAGTAATAGCTTATCTTAGCCGAAAGTTACTAGATCCAGAAACAAGGTATTCGGCTCTGAAAAAAGCTTTGCTTGTGTGTGTATTATTCATGTACCAAATTTTGGCACTACCTGTTAAATGCCGAATGCGTGGTAGTTTCTAGTTTTGATGTAATAAAGCATATGTTATCAATGCCAATTTTGAATGGAAGGATTGGCAAGTGGATTTTGACTTTATCGGAGTTTGATTTAAAATATGAATCGGCAAAAGCGGTAAAAGGTCAAATTATTGCTGATTTTATTACCCAACATCGTAATCTTTCTGTTGAAATGATAAGCATTGTGCCTTGGGCTTTATTCTTCGATGGTTCATCTTGTAGCAAAGGTGGTGGTGCTGGTATTTTCTTGATTTCTCCACAAGGAGTAACCTTCGAATATGCTATTCCCATTGAATTCTATGTTACTAATAATCAAGCGGAGTATGAAGCATTACTTAGAGGGCTTCGGCTTCTTATAGAGGTAAAAGCTGTTGCTGTCGAGATCTTTGGGGATTCTGAGTTGGTGATTAACCAATTGACTGGCCAGTATGAGTGCAAGAGTGACATATTAAGGGAATATTATGGAAAGTGCCGGGAACTTTTGAAAAGTTTTCGAGTGGTAACCTTGCATCATATCCCTAGGGAGCACAATGAAGAAGCAAATAAGTTAGCTCAAGCTGCTTCCGGATATCGTAAAAATCAAGAAATTCTCACTATAGATAAGAATGTTTCTGACGCTGATCAAGAGATTGGTGATTGGAGGTGCGAGATTGCCGGTTATCTAAGAAATCCATCACGTAAAAGTTTCCCGAAAGCTCAGGTACAAAGCCCTCGGTTTCGTGCTTCTTGATAATCAATTATATTACAAATCTATAGGTGGAGTATTGCTTAAATGTTTGGATCAAGAAGAGGCCAGAAAGGTGATGTATGAAGTACATGAAGGATTGTGTGGTGCACATCAATCGCTTACCGAATGAAGTGGATAATTAGAGAACTGGTTATTTTTGGCCAACTATGTTGGAGGATTGTTTTGAATACTATAAGGGTGTCAAGATTGTCAAAAATTTGGCAATATTCAAAAGGCTCCAGCATCTGCTATGAACCCAATAATCAAACCTTGGCCATTCAGAGGATGGGGCATAGACTTAATTGGCCAAATTAATCCTCCTTCGAGCAAAGGACATAAGTTTGTGCTCTTGGCCACATTATTTTACCAAGTGGGTTGAAGCTATTCCTTTGAAGAAAGTTACATCAGAGAACATGATCAGCTTTGTACTATAACAACTGATCAAGGGACTCAGTTTACTTCCTCAAAGTTTTGTGATTTTACCGAAGACATGGGAATTAAGTTGTATAATTCTTCTCCTTATTATGCACAAGCCAATGGTCAAGCAGAAGCATCAAATAAGATTATGATTAAGATCATCCAGAAGAAAATTGATGAGAAACTGAGAAGATGGCATTTGATTCTCAATGAAGCTTTGTGGGCTTACCGAATGGCTTGTCATGGATCTATTCAAACATCTCCCTATGAGTTAGTTTATGGGCATCATGCTGTCTTACCATGGGAGTTACAATCAGGTTCAAGACGAGTTATGTTGCAAAAGAATTTGGAGGAAGAAGACTATAAGAGTCTAATGATGGATGAGTTGGAAGATTTGCATCTAATTCGTCTCAAGGCACTGGAAAATATTGAGAAGAACAAGATACGTGTTGCCAAGTATTATAACAAGAAAGTTAGAGTGAAACAATTCGCAGAAGGTGATCTGGTTTGGAAAACTATATTGCCGATTGGGACGAAAGACAGAACATTCGGCAAGTGGTCTCCGAATTGGGAAGGACCTTTTCGGGTAGTGAGATGTGTGCCTGGCAATGCATATATTTTGAAAACTTTATTTGGTGAAGAATTCGCCAGAGCTATCAATGGAAGATTTCTTAAGAAATACTATCCCAGTGTTGAAGTTGGTTCATAAGAAAGAGTTAGAAATCAAACATGAATAGCCGATGAAGGAACATCGCCTTTAGTACAAAAATATCTACGCATAGCCGAATGGACTACCGAGAGAGGTGACTTCGGTATTCTGCCTGGTTGGTTTATCGGGAGAAGAGAAAGGTGAAGTCTTGAATGAAAATACTGAACGACATGTCAAATCGTTTGCAACGCAAGACTAAGATCTAGTCGGCTAAGGTGATGTCATGCGTTCGTGAAACATCTTCCGAGTTGCGCCGTTCGAAAAATGCTAAAGATATCTATTCGCCATTCAGGACAGATATCGTAAAACAAGCACATTGCGTAAGATAATTTTTATTTACAATCAATCCATCCTAATACAAACTACTCTTAGAACGCAGTTTGTTGAGGACAGATTGAGCATTAGTAGATCGGGCGATGGCGGCAAAGATGATCCTCGTAGAGCTCCAGTTGCTCGTTGATGTTCTCGATGTCTTCTGGAGGCCCGCCAGAGAAGCCAACTGGCTGGACGGAGTAGTCTTCACCAGTCCGGGAAGACATTGCCGCCAGTCCCATGGAGACACCAAGGTGCACACCATGGATGGCGACCTGATCAATGCGGCCGTCCGCATCATCAAGGCGCGCCTCAGCGGTCTTCCCCTGGGCGTTTACCTTATCAGCGATCCTGTTCGCCGCAGCCTTCAGTCGCTCATTCTCCGCAGAAAGTGCTGAACAGGGGAGAAAATGAGTCTGTAGACAGAAAGATCAAGAAAAGAAATCTATGCAAAGATGTCGAACCAGTGATGGCGTCGCAGAACTGCTTGCGCTGGTCCTCCCACTCGGCTTGCTCAATGCCGAGCTGCTTGAGACGTCACCAAGTTCCCTCCGGCCTCATCCCTCTCCTTGCGGAAGGTGGCGCCTCCTCATGAACATACAGAGGATCTTCTCCCTCGACTCCCGGGACCCCAAGGATTGGGGTTGTATGAGTTGTCGGACTCGGAGGAGCTCGACGAACTGGAAGAACCAGAAACAGGAACAGGTTGATCAGAAGTGCCCGGTTGGGTCACCGTCATCGGAGGAAGCAGATGGTACCGGCCAGTGATGACCCTCGCCCTAAGTTGATGAAAGAAATCAGAATCGTGGAAGATGAACAGAAGTATAAGCCGCAAAGGGGGCAACCAATCGATTCTCACCCGTGGCGTTGACGGGCGCGGTGTTTCTCGGCTTCCTTCGCCTCTCACCGGCAGGGCGCTTGCCACGATCATCACTTCGTTCGCCATTGGTACTGGGGAAGCTAGGTCTCTTTCTAGATTGATTTGGGAAGAGAGGTGAAGAGACGGCGATGAAAATGCTTGACTGAAGATGACGATGAAGGACGAAGGCGGGTCTTATTTATAGGCCAAAATGGGAGGTCGTGGCGTATATCTCGAATATCCTGCGACGGAATAATAGGTTTCTCCCTTTTGGGCGTTATCGGACTTAGGCGAGGTTCGGCTAAATCAAAAATCGGCGTTTCAAAGGGAATCGGCTATTCTCCGATCGAAAGCTAAAGGCAATCGGCTATATTATCAATCGACAAAAAATATGAAAGCCAAAAAGATAAAAAGGGATGCAATTGCTCAAGAATA
>JADLZL010007713.1:0-61854 GCA_015844335.1 Chrysopogon serrulatus | reverse complement strand
AAAAAATAATTCAAATATTTTATTGAAAATAACAACAAGACAATGGTATTTATCTCTATCCAGTCATACTAAATCTCTCTCTCAGCTTTTGCTAGATCATCCTCCACTCGGAGATGGCATGTCCACGTCCTGTCCGATTTCGATTTGAAGATTGGATCCACGTGTTGACATCTATACAAAGTCCTCATAGCTCACAAGTCTCTGTTTACGTCTCTGTTCAATAAAAAAGAATCATAGCCTCAATGCAAATGCACGGGTTCAAGAACGTATGTGATCCAAATCTGATTTTGCGGGGAAAATTTCCTCTAGATCAATCACAAATTGTCGCCCCATCGACCATACGCTAGCATAGCCCGGCGCCCCAGCATCCTGATGGCTTAGGTATCAGGATATGCATCTGGACGGCCACGCTTGCCTTGGCGTCCCTGCCTGACGGCTTCTTCTCAGTGTTGGCAGCTGTTGGCATTTCTAACGTCACTGCAATAAAACCCAAATTCTTATCCCACGCAATGACACTAGAAATGTTGGTATTAATTAATTTGCCTTTAGCAGCTAGCCACTAGCCTCTTTACCCTTACTCCTAACTGTGAAACTAGGTTGTCATCTCTAATTGTAAAGCTAGAAATAAACTCGGTACTAAATCTTATCATTTTATGTGACTAGGCGTAAATAAATAAAGATAAATATAAACTAAGAATGATTACGCAAGCGGACGAGATAATTATACCATTGTAGCATTTTACCTCGTATTACCAAGTTGTCATTTATATTCTACCACTTTGGGAAGGCATTGCTAAGAAGCTACTCTATAGTATTGATAACACTTATATATGCAGTGAATAAGAGATATAGCCAATGTCGACTCTCTCCTCAATAACAGGAAGGTGTCACAAGATAAATAATAGATAACTGATAAATATGATAAATATGGTAAACACGATAAATATGATCAATATGATAAATCATCTCCTAATAATACTAATCCCATCATAGCACTCTAATCATATCAGCATTTGTCTAATCAGGTAATAGAGAAATAACTCCTAAATATTCAAACTAAGTCAAAGCTACTTCATTTAGTGCAAGTATGTCTAACAATCATGGCTAAGTTATACTACTATAGTTCCCTAATACATCGGAGCAATGTATAGGAGAATATGAGTACAGGAACCTCCTCTTAACCTGACAATCCCATTCTACCAATCCACCGTACGGGGGAAGGCCTACAAAGGACTCAATGGGTCTGTCACACCCACGATCTACCTCACTACCCGGCACGACTGCGGATACTCGCAGATAAGCAAAGCATCTAGACATCACGTCTATGTTGACGGTCCTTAACGCCTATTTTATACCACCAACTATTGCTCAATATAACATGATATCAACCATAAAGCATAGTTGTAGGGTTTGATTCTAACGAGTTCCACAAGTTGTGTTGTTCTTGATCGTTTTACAGGTATATCCAATTTTCATAGAATAAAAGTATCTCAAATGATGAATTGAACTACACCATTGCGACGGGCTCGTCGAGCTAATCGAAACGGACATATCATTTGCTATATTTGGAGTCTGGAGTGAAAAGATATTAATTTTATAAATAAAGGAGAATTATCACTAATGGGCCCCACGCCCAAGCAAGGCCCATGACGTGAAAAGAGGCTCACATGGCATGGAAGAGGCCCAAGAGAGGCACCCCAAGGTGCTCCCTTGAGTAGGCTCACATGAGGGATGATTGGAAGGCCCAAGTTAAATGTATAATGGCCCAACAGAGCAAACGGTGCAAGAATTAGTCCCACATCGCCTGTCCAGAAGAGGTGGGAGGCTTTTCTAGACTATAAATAAAGAGGTAGACCCCCTTCCTGAGTGCACCACACTATTATGAAGATATAGAGGCGTCCCTTGAATGGATGACCTCTCATCTCTAGAGAATTAGAGCTAGACTTTCCAATGTAGTAGTTCTAGTTGAGAGTTAGGGAGAAAGGGGCGCCACGCCGGGTTCCTTAGGAGTCGTCGAGTTTTGGTATGTCTTTGTATTTATTCTTGTAAGACTTATGCTTTAATATATTTTATCTTCTCTATTTACTTTTATGCATTACATTTGATTGGTTAGTATAGTTGTTATACTTTAGCATAGGATCTTCGCCTGTATTAGGTGCTCTAGTTATAGATCGTGACTAGAGTAGTATTCTTTAGCGTAGACGTGGTGTCTAGGCTAGGGTTTACCTGAGGTTGCGCCCATCTCTTACGGTTAGTTGTGGTAGCCTTCAGAGGTGACAGCTTTGTTGGTCTTCGTATTCCACCACATCGGAGTTGGTGTTTCTCAGAGCTTTTGGCCTACCCAGCTACCTTCTTCCCAGTCTTGTTCGAGAGTTGGATAGGTACTGTTGCTCCAAAGTGCTATTGTGTGATTGCTTTATCTGCCATGAATTAGTTATATAGAACCAAAGTAATAGAGAAGTATTCAGGAACCTTGAACTCTCCCGTTGTCGTCTCACTTTAGCTATCTACTTATTTATCATAGAATTCTCCTGTGTGTGTCATATATACATAATTCATATCATCTATCATTTACCCCCTACTTTAGTCTAGTTGGTGTATTAAGTTAGTAGATACATGATGGTGAACTATCAATGTCTTTAACCAATGTTTCCCAAGTGGTAAAATATAAATAACGATACCTGGAATACTCCCTTAAAATGCTACAATGGTTTTCTGTAAAAAATTTGCGGAATCCTTTATAATTTAATTGTGCATAAGAAATACCAACAAGCATTTTTTTGCGCCGTTGTCGGGGATAGGGATTTACCTCTATTTCTAGTAGCGACGTTAGAAATGTCAACAAGCATTTTTGGCGCCGTTGCCGGGGAAACAATTGGTGTAGAGATTTTGATATTGATCTTGATATCTGCTAATCTAGTATGTCGCTAGCTTTAGTAGGATTACCCTCTGTTTTGTTGAGTTGTGGAATAAGCGTAATATCAACTGTTTCAATCTTCTCGCGAAATTCCACAAGAACAAGACATAGGAGATAATCAAGAACTCGGGGGTGCCTAAACATACATGATCCATCAACAATGAAGCCCCTGCCATCTCACGGTATGTATAAACGTTTATATATATTTCACTAACCATGTGTAGATTGGAGAAAAAAATCATCATCACATGAATTCAAAGTTCATCATATGTGACGAATAAAGACGCCGCACAACTCAATTTGTGAGTCATGGTAGTTATGATTAAGAATGGTGAGAAAGTCTTGCTCATAGGCTTTAAATTTGATGAGTAGTTATCCTGTTGCATTCCACTGCATGTGTACTTTGAATAATCCATGCATATACCCCATCTCATATCAAATCCACAAAGATGTTCAGTTCCTTGCACATATGCATATCACTTTCATCTCTATCTAAAAAAAATATATATATATATATTCTCACCATACATGATCATGCTTTTATCTCTATTTGGGTAAACATCTAAGTGCTTTTATGCTATCTTTGTTTGCTATTGTATGCTTAGGTTTTGAAGTATTTTCATACACCTTTTAAAATTAAGCATGGTGCTTGGTTTAAACCGCCTTCTTAAATTATATTAGACATGGTGTCTAGTTTGGTTTTTTGAATCATAAGGTGTGTTGAGTTTACTTCTAAAAAAGCTTTTAAATTAAGCGTGGTGCTTAGGTTAAAATGCTTTCCTAAATCAAATTAGACGTGGTGTCTAGGTTGATTTTTGAACTTAAAGTATGTTTTAGTAGGCAATGGATATCTTGTTAGACTAACCCCGTGCTAGAAATTTCCAAATTCAATTCGGGTAAGTCAAGAGATGAACTCACATTAGAGATGAATCAAGGCATGTGACGATGTCCAATAACTTTGCACAAAAGGAAGACACAGCTCATTCTCCATGGAAGAACCGTAAGTATCAAAGTTTATATATTTAATCCTTTGTTGCAAGTTACCTTTGCCTTGAACCATATAAAAGTGCAGCTATCAACAAAATTTGTTAAAAGAAATCTATGCTAAGGTAATCCTAAAAGTCTATCCTTTCATTAGCATAGAAAAAATTCGTATGAATTATATGGACCATAACCCACATTCTAAACTTGTTGCAATCCCTCGGGTATGTGTCCACTAACGTTTATGCAAAAAAAAGAAGAATAAATGTCTTATCATGGTTCGAAAAGGAAGGAGAACAAGTGTATAGAAAAGACTAAGATGAAAAGAAATCAATGTAAGAACACTTCAACACCTTCTACACTTCACCATGATAGTGGACCAATCACCCTGTAAGACATAAGGTGCATTTATCCAAACCTCATGCAACTTTAAACTATATTTAATATCTTATACCATGTTGTTAATCCATACCTTATGTCGTGCTTAATTTGCTAAAACTTAAAACAATTTGGTTCACCTACATATTCTTGGTTCTATTTGAATAAATATCTTTAGTCTTTTGAACTTCCTTAGTCTATTATAAGTATGCTTCAGAATATTACTTAAACACTATAACATCAAAGCATATTTGTATAAGAATGTGGTTGTATATATGGACTATCCACTCCTGTATAAAAATGTTCAAATCATATTAGAAGACTTAATAGAATCAAATCAAGGTTAGAAGTATTCTTTAAAATTATATCTTCTCCTTAACCTTATTTGAAAAATTTGAAATAATGGTGAATCATTTAAATATGAGCTACAAGTTAAACTTTAACTCCTTGGTAAACACTATCCATACTTTAAATAAATAGTATATTCCTTTGGGTATGTATTGTCTACTAATCCCTTGCAGAGAAGAAATAATGAGAGAAACAAAAGTCTAAAAGAGTGAGAAAGGAGTACAACATATGAGACAAGATGCTATTGATCAACTCAAGCTGCAAGGAAGGAAAAAGACCATTTAAAATCATCTATCCTTTACTACATGGTGTCATCATGCTCTAGTAATAAAGGTAACATCTTAAAGGTAAGTGGTCATCATTTCCTCTCGATCGTGGAGTACACACCATAGCACTGTTCTCTTGATCTCAATCTTAACCAAATGAGCTCAAATATGATATATCTTATTTTGGAAGATGATAGTCATCATATTAATTTGATAATGATAAAGATGAACAATCCTTCCATAGGTTAAGTAACTCCACTCTTTTATCTCATAAGCTTAAATGCAATATTTATACTTTTGATATTCTCACCTAAGATGTAAATGAACAATGTGAAAAGACATCAATCTTATTGTGCCTAAGGTTAGAGAATAAATAAATTTTTAGTTCTGTTGGTGTTTTCCCACCAATAGAGCTTCTGCACTTGATCTCTACCTTGTCTTTTTGAGCAGAACCCACTTCAAGCAAAGAGTGGGGAGATTCCCTAAATTCTACAAGTGGGAGTTCTAAACTAGTAACAAGGATACACATAAGATTGGCTTTGAGATGCTAACAAAAAGAAAGAAAGAAGGTGCCACCACCATTGGAAGTGCCACTAGTGGAGACACCACCTCAATTCTCATCCTTAGAAGCAAACCGAAGTACTCGATCAATGAACTACTGCAAGGAGGAGTCCAGTTCGGAGGACTCAAAACATCGAACCCTCGCCGTGAGGTAACATCGGTAATTATTCATATTTACTTTCGTACATTACATGATTTATTTTCTCTTAACCATATTTACTTTTCTACATTAGTATTACATAGGAAATAATAAAAATAAATAGATATGCATTAGGTTGCATTCATGCATTAAAAAAAAACTTTAAGCCCCATGTGAAACCCTTGTAGTGTAAAAGCTGTAGGAGTGCTCACTATGGTGGCCTATAAAATAAAAATATATATCATGCCTGTGCACTTTTTGCATATAAACCCATAAAATCTAAAAAATATCAACTGAGCATCCTGCTGCAATACTGCTATCATAAAAATACTTTAAAACCTCCACAACACCCAATCCTCTAAAACGGCTAACCACTAACGTTTTATCCTAATACCGTTTCACGAGTTTTGGTGTTTTGTGAGAGCTTTCTACAGGATGACTTCAAGAGCTAGCTCACCCAGGAATCTTTATCTTCATCACTTTCGAAGCACATCTCTCCGACACACACCGTGACCCTGCGTGTGAAGGAAGTAACTTCTTGGGTGATGAGATTGAAGTATTCGTGGCAACACTTGCTCTTACAAACACGAGCTCCTCTGTGAGGACCACTCAGCTTCAATGCTCAACTACGACAACATCTAGCTTGGGGGAGAGCATCCCCTAGTTATCAGGTAAGTATACCTATGCGATTATCGAGTCTATCTTATAGTTATAAAATACCAAAAATATGTGGGCACATGAAGGTCCACGTCTATAGAGTCTTTTATGATTCCATTGGTCTAAAATAAATAAAATAATGAATGATCATTAAAACCAAATAAAGATAGTTTGATTATGTATTAAGGTGTGATCATAGAGTGTGTTTATAATTTTGTCTAGTTTGTTAAGAGTCAAATAAAAACTGAAGAACAATAAAATTTTGTCTTGGAGATGATGAATAGTTGCTCTGTCGTAATTCCTTTCACGTGCCTAGTTTTCAACCTTAAATTCTCTCGAGTTTTAGATATGACTGTTTTAATATAAGAATTTACTTTGAACTTAAAACTTGTGGAGGCATATGCTTGAGCTAAGTCTAGGTGATTGATGGATATGATATAAGAGAGTCTGAGCTGCTATCTATCTTATTCCTAGCGATACTAAGTTCTGCAGATTTATCCTTTGAAAAACTGAAAATTTTACATGATGAGCTCTTGTATGACAAAGCTTGAATTCCTACCAAAGCCATACATAATATACATTTAGATTAGGAAAACCTTTGTTCATTTATGCTGCTTGCTTTGCAGTGAGTTCAGTCAACCTTTGTTGTATACCTTATGAGAGTCTTGTCATGCTTTTAAAATCAAGATCACTTACACACTCCGCCTATATATGCATTACTCCTACTCTGGGAGTAAGCGCAATTATTTTCCACTTTTATCCAGATCTACCTTAAAAATATTTTTCTCCTGCACTGGAAGTAAACAACCAAAAATATACCCCATAGGATAACCCCTTGTTTAATGCTCTACGTTCTTATTGTTATCTCTCCAATCATTTATTGTATTCAAAGGATGCATGTGGCTATGCAAAATAAAAGGTATTAAAAAGAAGAAAAAAGAGGGAGTAAAAAATGGACAAGTGTCCAATAGTTGGTATTTAGATTCTCGCCTCCCCGAATAAAAAAAAAAAAAAGAAAAAAAAAAAAAGAAAAAAAAAGAATAAAGATAGCCCATATTTTCCTATGGAAGTTCTAAGTCCAAGAAAGAGAGATTTATTTTCAAAGAGCAAAAGTAGAATTAGGATTAGCCACCACCATATATACACCCATCCACCATATACCATACACATGCACACCTTGGTTTGATTGTATGACTTGACTCTCTTTGGATGCATTGTTTGACTTTTACAATATATGAATTGCAAGTATGCTCGTCCCTTGTTTAATGCCACTCCTATGAGCTCCACTATAATAATTAATTGTAGGAGGGTATGACAACATAATTGCCTCAGTGAGAACCACAAATATCACATACAATAAGAGATTTGAGGGTGTCATATGATTAAGCTCTGAGTTTTATTTTAAAACTTATAAAAACTCCAGAATATTGGTTGAGTGAAGAATTTAAGACGTAGTGCTTGACTTGATTGTTCTATCTTTCAATTAATCAAGACCCACGCGAAAGTTGAAAAGCTCCATAGTTAATGGTAAAATGTGTAAGTTTGAAAGTTAGAGCAGTTTTGTCTAATTCAAGGGAGAATTTTAGTTTGAATGCATGTGTACTTTTGAGAAGTGAAAATATTGTAGCAACTCCTGGATCCAAGTTTAGTAGTTAAGCTTTGCTAAGGGACTAGCAAAGGGTAAGCTTGGGGAACTTGTTGACGGTCCTTAACGCCTATTTTATACCACCAACTATTGCTCAATATAACATGATATCAACCATAAAGCATAGTTGTACGGTTTGATTCTAACGAGTTCCATGAGTTGTGTTGTTCTTGATCGTTTTGCAGGTATATCCAATTTTGCATAGAATAAAAGTATCTCAAATGATGAATTGGACTACACCATTACGACGGACTCGTCGAGATGATCGAAACGGACATATCATTTGCTATATTTGGAGTCTGGAGTGAAAATATATTAATGTTATAAATAAAGGAGAATTATCACTAATGGGCCCCACGCCCAAGCAAGGCCCATGACGTGAGAAGATGCTCATATGGCATGGAAGAGGCCCAAGAGAGGCACCCCAAGGTGCTCCCTTGAGTGGGCTCACATGAGGGATGATTGGAAGGCCCAAGTTAAATGTATAATGGCCCAACAGAGCAAATGGTGCAAGAATTAGTCCCACATCGCCTGTCCAGAAGAGGTGGGAGGTTTTTCTAGACTATAAATAAAGAGGTAGACCCCCCTTCCTGAGTGCACCACACTATTATGGAGATATAGAGGCGTCCCTTGAATGGATGACCTCTCATCTCTAGAGAATTAGGGCTAGAGTTTCCAATGTAGTAGTTCTAGTTGAGAGTTAGGGAGAGCGGCGCCACGCCCGGGTTCCGGAGGAGTCGTCAGAGTTTTGGTATGTCTTTGTATTTATTCTTGTAAGACTTATGCTTTAATATATTTTATCTTCTCTATTTACTTTTATGCATTACATTTGATTGGTTAGTATAGTTGTTATACTTTAGCATAGGATCTTCGCCTGTATTAGGTGCTCTAGTTATAGATCGTGACTAGAGTAGTATTCTTTAGCGTAGACGTGGTGTCTAGGCTAGGGTTTACCTGAGGTTGCGCCCATCTCTTACGGTTAGTTGTGGTAGCCTTCGTGAGGTGACAGCTTTTGTTGGTCTTCGTATTCCACCACGTCGGAGTTGGTGTTTCGTAGAGCTTTTGGCAGCCTTACCCAGCTACCTTCTTCCCAGTCTTGTTCGAGAGTTGGATAGGTACTGTTGCTCTAAAGTGCTATTGTGTGATTGCTTTATCTGCCATGAATTAGTTATATAGAACCAAAGTAATAGAGAAGTATTCAGAACCTTGAACTCTCCCGTTGTCGCCTCACTTTTTAGCTATCTACTTATTTATCATAGAATTCTCCCGTGTGTGTCATATATACATAATTCATATCATCTATCATTTACCCCCTACTTTAGTCTAGTTGGTGTATTAAGTTAGTAGATACATGATGGTGAACTATCAATGTCTTTAACCAATGTTTCCCAAAGGTAAAATATAAATAACGATACCCGAAATACTCCCTAAAAATGCTACAATGGTTTTTAAATAAGCGCTGCGGAATCCTTTATAATTTAATTGTGCATAAGAAATACCAACAAGCATTTTTGGCGCCGTTGTCGGGATAGGGATTTACCTCTATTTCTAGTAGCGACGTTAGAAATGTCAACAGTCTACATATTGCCTACCACTCACCATGCAATTGAATAGATAAGCGCTATACGAACCAGTGCATGAATATAATAGCAAACTAACTATACTCGACATATTAAAGTAGACAATGAACAATGCAATCAAGAATATAATAATGAAGAATAATGTTGCTAGTAATGATCGTACAAACGCAGATATTACAATAAGAAAAAAAGCTTAAAACTATACCAGACTCTTCTCTTCTTGACAACGTCGGGAATCCAAGATCGATAAAAAACTTGACTTCCTCTACTCTAGATCTAACTAGGCTAAACTATGAACTAGAAGGCTACGTGGAACTAGAACTTGAAGCTCTAGATGACTTGATCACCAAATATCTCGAGATAGAATGAATGAATGAATTAGTTAGGGTTTTTCGGGGCGGTCTGCTCCGCTTATATAGCCTGGTGGGATGCACGACACCGTTTGATCAAACCGACTTCACGTAAGGCTAAGATGAATCCTCAAAGGCGGTGGAAGAACATTCCAAGGGGGGAGGGGTTCTCCTCCCCAGAGGCCGGCCGACCTGGCAGGTGGGGGCCGGCCCCCCCACCGGAGGTGCCTTCGCCTCTCCTTCGCTCCTGTCTTCTCGGATCCTTCTAGAGTAGTTTGGCGTATTCCTGAGTTTCAGATAATTCCGTGATGTAGATTTATAGTTATGTCCTTTTTTCGGTGCTTTCTAGTTCAGTCCTTGAAAACTGATAAATCACCAAAACTCGTGGAAATTGTTAGATAAACCTCTGGCCTTCTAGATATTGATGTATGTTTTATGCCCTTTTAATATATAAAATGTTGACACTATCCACCGTCAATAACTCCCTCAAGCTTATCTTTTGCTAGTCCCTTAGCAAAATCTAGAGTTGGATCAGGAGTTGCTACAATGCTTCCATTCTCCAAGTACACATGTTTTCAAACAAAAATTTCCTCTAGATTAAATAAAATTGCTCTAACTCTTAAACTCACCCATATTACCTTTAACTGTAGAGCTTTTAACCTTCACGTGGGTCTTGAGTAATTGAGAGATAGAACAATCAAGTCGAGCACTATGTCTCAGATTCTTTTACTCAACTAGTGTTCTAGAGTTTTGCAAGTTTTCGCAATAAAACTCAGAGCTTAATTGTATGACATCCTCAGTCTCTCAAAGTATGTGGTATTTATAGATCTCACTGAGGCATTCATGATGTCATGCCTTTCTAATTCTAAGAATTATAGTGGAGTTTATAGGAGTGGCATTTAACAAGGATAAGCATACTTGTAATTCATATATTGTAAAGTCAAACAATGGATCTATAGAGAATCGAGTCATACAATCAAACCAAGATATACATGTGTGTGGAATATGGTGGATAGGTGTATATGTGGTGGCTAATTCTAATTCTACTTTTGCTCTTCAGAATAAATCTCTCTTCTTTCTTAGATGTATAAGATTTTTCAGGAAAACATGGGCTATCTTTGTTCTTCTCCTTTTTTTTTTAGCCACATGCATCCTTAGATACAATAATTGATTGAAGAGATAACAATAAAGAACTTAGAGCAGATAAACAAAGGCTATCCTAGGGGTTATTATATATTTTTTGGGTGTTTTCTCCCAGAGTAGGAGCAAAATATTTTTTTAGGTGGAAATGGATAAAAGTGGAAAATGGTTGCGTCTACTCTCAAGGTGAGAGTAATGCATATGTGGATGGAGTGTGTGAGTGATCTTGATTTTAAAAGTATAATAAGACTCTCTTAAGTATACGACAAAGGTTGACTAAACTCAATGGAAAGCAAGTAGCATAAATGAGCAAAGGTTTCCTAATCTAAATATGTATCATATATGGCTTTGGTAGGAATTCAACTTTGTCATACAAGAGCTCATCATGTAAGGGTTTGAAATTTTTAAAAGATAAATCTTCAGAATTTAGCTTCATTAAGAATAAGATAAATAGCAGCTCAAACTCTCTTATATCATATCCGTCAATCACCTAGACTTAGATTAAGCATATTACTCCACAAGTTTCAGATTCAGAGTAAATTATCAAGTTAAAGCAATCATGTTCAAAACTTAGGAGAACTCAAGGTTAAAAACTAAGTACTTGGAAGAATTCTAACAGAGCAACTATTCATTATTTTCAAAACAAAAACTCCTAGTTCATAGTTGAATCTAGACACACTCTCATTAACTAAGACTTCTTTTATTGCTTTTTAGATTTTATTTAACTAAAGACTCTTAAAAGACTCAACAGACGTGGACCTTCATGTGCCCACATATTTTTTGGTATTTTATAACTATAAGACAGACTCGATAAATCGCATAGGTATAGTTACCTGATAACTAGAGGATGCTCCTCCCCCAAGCTAGATATTCGTCATATTTCACTTGAATAATCTTTCAGAGTAAGCTTAGCAGTAGTGACCCACTGTCTTGTCTTACTCTTTTATATAATCCTACAAAGGCGTACTCAAAGAAAACCAAAACTCGAGGCTCGAATATGATAATGGGTTAGCGGTCAACCAGATAAGTAATTGATTATTCTTATGAGCAGATACATACGAATGTGCAAAGATGATTCTGATATTTTTGTGCTTTTGTATTTATAATGAAAAAAAAGAAATTTATTTTTGTGCTACCATAGTGAATATTCTTATGGGGTAAACCATAAGTCTAATTCTTTGGAGTTTTTTTTAAAAAATTTTAGTAAAGAATGTTTATTTTCTTTTTAGGCATACAAAAGAATAAACGTACTAGAGTGATTAGATAACTAATATTGTTACCTTATGGCGAGGGTACGGAATTTAAAGTCTACCGACAGGACCAGGTTAGAAAGAGTACTTATTTGTAGAATTCATTGTCTGAGGAAGCCTCAGACACTTCTCCATCTTGCAATGATGTCTCTCTTTATTCTCTTCCAACCATCTTTGATTTTGTTCTTGTATTTCTCTTGCTTCTTGCTTAGCAATTTGCTCTATTCTCTCAGCTTCTTTGTCCCATTCGCTCCAGTGAGGTTCTTATTTAGTGATTTGATCCTCGTACCTTGTAGCTTCACTAGGATAGTCTTCTCCTTCCTTCTTTGAGAGTAAATTCACTCTACGGCGAGATCGGCGTCTCCTATTTTGAATCTTCTGGGACGAATTATTGTCAGTGTAACTATTGAAGTCGCAAAGTACCTTTCCCACGGGGAGGTGGAAGTGAATTTGTCCGGATCTCATGTAGAGGATTGCATTGGCGGTGTTGAGGAAAGGTCTTCCCAAAATAATAGGTGTATCGTTATCTTCTTGCATGTCAAGAACCAAGAAATCTACAGGTATATAATAATCTTTAATTTTTACCACGACGTTCTTTACTATGCCTTCTGAGAATCTTGTTGATAGGTCCGCCATCTGCAAATGTATATAGGTTGGGTATAACGGTTCATCACCAAATAAATAATTGTACGCTACCTTTGATATGACGTTGACCCCTGATCCAGTGTCACAAAAGGTCTTCGGAAAAATTATTTGTTTAATTGTGTATTCAATAGTTGGGACTCCTGGGTCTTCTCTTTTGACAATGTATGGTGGTGCTAACATGTGGTCATATTTGGTGTTAACCGAATTGATTAGTTGAACCGTCTCTTCTAGAATTTGACTGAGCTCACTCTTCCTCCTTCTTCTATTATTTTTCTTCTTGGGTTCAGCTAGTTGTTGGACTTGCTCATATGGCTTCTGTGGGAATGCGGGGGTTGTGAGGATACGGTTCTTGAATAAGAACTTCTCCTTTTTGCTCTTGATGGAAAACATAATCTTGGCATGCTCCGCATAGATGATGGCTTTAGTTGTGCATAAGAATGGTCGGCTCAGTATGATGGGTGCTCTTTCATCTCCTCCAGTCTCCATGACTACAAAGTCAACGGGGACATAGGATTGTCCCACTCGAACAATAGCTTCTTCCAAAACTCCTTCAGGGTAGCAAATAGACTGATCTGCAAGCTGCAACCACATGGTTATGTACAACAAAGGATCTTCTAGAATCTTTTCATAAATTACCTTAGGCATAATGTTGACACTTGCGCCGAAATCACGGATAGCCTCTGGAAAGGTGTGACATCCTATGGAAATAGGAATGACAGGCCTTTCAGGGTCTCCCTTTCTTCTCGGGGGAGTGAGTGGTCAACCCACTTTGCACATCCGCCGGTTGAGTGTAGTAATGACCTGCATTGTGAATATCAACAAGATTTGCAGTTTCTAAATCTTCTAATTGGCCTGGAGCCTTATCTTTTTCTATTAGAGGAACAGCAGCTGCTAATTGAGCTAATTGTGATTCTAACATTTTATTGAAGCTGTGTTTATTCTTAATAGCGTAGAAGCAAAGGTATCCAATCTAGTGTTTATATTTTCTAAAGCTTTATCATTCAAAGTTACCTTTTTAAACATTTGGTCTAGCAGTTTAGATTGACCAACAACTAGATCTCGTAAAGGTGGTAAATTATAATTGTTGTAATTATTGTTACCTTGGAGATTACCTTGTCGTGGTTTCTTTGATTCCATCCTAGATTTGATTGGTTCCATCCTTGACCTTGTTGAGGACGGTAGTTGGTGTTATTGCTGATATAGTTCACGACCTCTTGAATTTCGGGACGTTGACTGGCTGAGTGTCCTGTGTTTCCACATTCTTCACAATTCATGTAGGAGCCATTGATCTGCATGACTTCTCTCTTTTCAGTGTCTCTATCTTCGAGCTTCTTCATGATGAGATCTAGCTTTTTCAGTGAATGTATCGACTTCCTTGAGATGATGAGTGCCTCCTCCTCTCTTATGAGGTTGAGTGCGTTCTTCATTTCAGCTTTGATTTGAGGCCATCTTCTCAACGAGTCTTTGTTGCATCGGCGAGCTTAAGTGACAGAAAAAGCTCCTCCAAATTGCAAAGCATCCATGGACTCACGAGTGCTAGAGACTAGCCCATGATAGAAAGTCCCGCATAAGTAGCCAATCCTCCATTCCATGATAAGGGCATTCTGCGATGTAGTCTTGAAAGCGTTCCCATGCCTCGGTGAACGATTCATCATGTTGCTGTTGAAAGCTTGAGATCTTCCCACGCAGTGCAGTGGTCTTGCCTGTTGGAAAGAATCTGGCCAGGAAAGCAGTAGAGCATTTGTTCCATGTAATGTTGATTGCCTTGTTGTTATAAAACCACTGTTTTGCTTTTCCTAGCAGCGAAAATGGAAATAGGCGAAGTAAGATAGAATCCTTTGGTACATCTTTGATCTTGGAGGTGCTGCATATATCCAGAAAGTGTTGTAAGTGTGCACTTGCATCTTCATGTGCCTTTCCACAAAACTGATTAGCTTACACCATGGTGATAAGCGCAGGCTTGAGCTCAAATCCATTGTTTCTGATATCGACATTAGGTCCAGTACAGATGTTGGCGGTTGTTGGAGCGGAGAATTCACATAGTGTCTTCTCAGCTATGGCTTGAAAAACTGGTATCAAGTTAACTTCTAATCCTTCTGATTCTTCTCCTTGGGATGATGGAGCTTGCTCCTGTGAAGAACAAGTTTTAGTGGAGGGTGTCCTTGATGGTGATTTAAAAATGTCCCTCGTTCTTGCAAACTTCCTTCTTCTTAAGAGTTTCTCTGGATCTTCAGTGTAATTGTCCGGGAGATCAAAAACCATTCATTCATTCATTAGCCTGCATAAGATACATAAGTAGACGAAACAAGGATAAGCCTGTTTGATTTAGAGGCCCATTGGGTGATCGATCTTATTGTGGTGCATATGGTTATCAATACTTTTCCTAAGTTTATTAGCCTCCTCCGGCAACAGCGCCAAAAATGCTTGTTGGCATTTATAACTTCACTGCAATAAAACCTAAATTCTTATCCCACACAATGACACTAGAAATATTGGTATTAATTAACTTGCCTTTAGCAACTAGCCACTAGCCTCTTTTACCCTTACTCCTAACTGTGAAACTAGATTGTCATCCCTAATTGTAAAGCTAGGAATAAACTCGTACTAAATCTTATCATTTTATGTGACTAGGCAGAAATAAATAAAGATAAACATAAACTAAGAATGATTACGCAAGCGGACGATAATTATACCATTGTAGCATTTTACCTAGAGTATTACCAGGGTTGTCATTTATATTCTACCACTGGAAAGGCATTGCTAAGAAGCTACTCTATAGTATTGATAACACTTATATATGCAGTGAATAAGAGATATAGCCAATGTCGACTCTCTCCTTAATAACAGGAAGGTGTCACAAGATAAATAATAGATAACTGATAAATATGATAAATATGGTAAACACGATAAATATGATCAATATGATAAATCATCTCCTCTAATACTAATCCCATCATAGCACTCTAATCATGTCAGCATTTGTCTAATCAGATAATAGAGAAATAACTCCTAAGTATTCAAGCTACAGTCAAAGCTACTTCATTTAGTGCAAGCATGTCTAACAATCATGGAATGACGGGCACCTGGTTGCTGATCTTGGGGAGAATGAGTGTCCCGCACGAAAACTCTCCACCACGGCGACCCGGGGAGAATCCCGGCGAACCTTGCCACCCGCCGGAGAAGACGGAGGAAGAGAGGCTTACGGATCTCCTGCGGGCCCGTGATCAATGGCGCGCGAAGAATATCTAGTCCCCCGTCAAAAGACCTGCGGGTCGAGTGCAGAAGGGGGCTTCAGAGAGAAATTTCACGGAAGATGAAGATGCTGGAAGGAACAAATCCTCTCCGGCAAAGGTATCATCGTTGATGGATTCGCCCAGAGCTCGACTGTCCCATGCGGGGTCGGAGCAAGATGCATCATGGCTCAAAAACACGAATTCATTTCCATCAATTTCCCAGAGCCAGCGGAAACGAGAAAAAGCAAGGGGATTCGGTTTTCCGATGGATACTTCTAGGAGGAATTTCAAGCACACATCTAAGGCAAAGTTCTTCCCGTTCGACGAATTTGATGATTCCTCTGTCAAGATTAAACAGATTCCCATTGAATTGAAGTGGCCTAGCGGGAACAAAGGAGTCTCCTCACCGGAGAAGAAGGATGAGGCCGTGTGGAACTCGAATACAGACGTGGGGCAAGTGGAGCCCGGGGTTCAGCGATGGTGGTTCCGGGCACCGCCGAAGGTCAGAATGGTGCAAGGAATCTTAGGGAGAGGCCCCGCAGAGGGGACACGTGGTTCTACCCTGGAGGGGGGTGAGCGGGAGGTGAGAGACAATGGGTGCACTCACCATATTCCCCTCCCCTCACCTCTGAGAGGGCCAAGACCCGTGAGTCCCACCATATTCCCCTCCCCTCACCTCTGAGAGGGCCAAGACCCGTGAGTCCAATCGAGCAAACGGGATTGAGGGTCCCGTCCTCCTGCTCTAACCCTAGTTCCCAAACCAAATTCATCAACAAGCTTGTTGGCCATATCTGGAAGCAGGCGGAGAATCGGTCCTTTGTCGCTGCTGCGCGTGCCGATTTGGCACCCGTAGTACGCGTGCGAAGTTCGATGAATCGGGGAAGGGGTCAGCGTGGGAGCTTTGGAGGAGGCCGTGATGGTGGGGGTCGTGATGGCGGCGGCGCTGGCCGCACTGGCTGGGGAAGAGGCCGGAATCCTGGTCGTCATCTCACCTGGGAGAGGACCAACAAGAAGCCGGAAGAGAAGAGGGATGGCTCACCTACCAAAGATCAGGGTAAAGATCCAGAGAACAGCAAGTAGGAGAAACAGAATGAGCAAGCAAACAAGGAGGAGGAAACCTGGGGTGGCAAGAACACATCCAAAGATGAGGCAGAATCTTCACAAGGTAACAGAGTTCTTCCTGAGAATAGAGGTGGTCAGAATAGATTGCCTTGTGAGATCTGTGGTTTCTTTAACCATGCCACTAAGGATTGTAGAAGGCTCTTCTGTGAAGTGTGTGGTATGACTAATCACATGGCTTATGATTGTAAAAAGTGTATTCCCTAGAACAGTGGTCCTGAGTTATGTGCCACACAAGTGGAGGAGCAGAGCTTCTTTTATATTGAGGAAAATATTGATCATAGGGTCTCAAAAGAGAAAGAGTGCACTGCTGTGATATCTATTGTGTCTGGTCAGGCAAGTGGGAAAGATATAGAGAGAGAATTCATGAATGTGGTTGGCTCAGATTCTTGGAAGTGGACTGCCAAACCAATTGGGGATGATAAGTACATCATGAGAGTTCCCAATGCAAAGATCATCAAAGAATTGAGCTACTTTCCATGTCTTACCATGAGGACAGTCAATGCCCAAATGAAGGTGGATGCATATACTGCAATTTCTAGAGCCAAAGGGCAATTACAACAGGCCTGGTTTAGAATTTGGAATATCCCTCCCAATCAGAGATCCATTACAACAGTTGCAAAGGTAGGAGGGTTAGTGGGAAAAGTGACAGAAATCGATGAGAAATCAAGATTCAAGCATGATTTTGTCAGGGCTAAAATTGCTTGCAGAGATATCACAAAGGTCCCAAGATCTACAGAGAGTACCTTGGGATTGGCTATCTTTGACTTTCTCTTTGAAAGGGAGGTTGTGGAGCAAGGGAATGGAAGGACTCTAAACAGTGGTATCAAGGTCACTGATGGGGAACTTCCTCCACCTCCCAAAAAATACAAAGCTGACAATAATCCAAATGCCAAAGACAAGCAAGATGAACATGGTGATAAAGCTAGTGAGAAGACAAGACCTCAAGGAGGTGGAATAGAAAGTAAACAATGTCAAGTTGCTAAAATAAGTATGTCTGCTCCACCAAAAATTGGATGGAGTAGAAGAAAATCCCATCAAAAGGATGCTGAAGGAAAAGTGCAAGTGTATATCCCTGACAACTTTGATGAAGGTGCTTCTGATAGTGAGAGTTTGGGTGAAAAAATCAGAAAACTGGATGGATTTGGTGACCTTGGTCAGGGATGCTCTAAGCAAGATGAGGAAGGGGAATCTCAACAAATGTGGTGTGCTAAGATGCAGTCTAATGATGATGTCACTACTGCACTGCTTAGATCCAAAAAGTGTAAGAGTCAGAAAGAAATGCTAACAGAGGTCCCTGATGTGCTGATTTGTGAGGTCATCAATGACAAAGAAGACCTAGCTGATGCTGAGATCAATGAGGAGATGGTCATTAACTCTCAAGAAAGTGTCATAACAAATGTGGATGAGCAGCTGCTGGCAGATCCTGAAGGAAACAAGGAAGATGGCAAAGGGGAGGAGGAGCTGGTTTTTTTACCGCCAATGATTGTCTGTTTCATGAAAACCAGAAGGAGAGGTTGGTGAAATCAATCACTCTATCCACGCAGGAGAAAACTGAGCTGATGGCAAAGGAGAAAAGCCTAGAAGGTAACACATCCATCTCCAATACCAATTTCTATCAGTCTGTGAATGATAAACCTGATACCTTATGCAATAATCAATTGTTGAGTAACCTTAATAAAGTATCTTCAACCAATACTGAGCATGATAATATGTTTTCTAAATTTCATAATGATAAGCTTAGAGATCTTTCTGCTAATATGGGAGTTTTGGTCAATGATACTAGTTTTGGTACTTTTGACATGATCAGGGATTTAGAATTGGCTAGACATAACCTGCATGTCAAAAATTCAGATCCCGTTGTTATTAATATATCCGATGAGGAAAATAATGATGATGATATAAATGATAGACTAATTGAATGGCTGAAAAATGATCTTTCTGAAACTGAGAGTGAGATTCTTATGCAATCTAAAAAAAGGGGAAATCATCCAGAAGAAGGATAAAAATATCCCCAAAGAATAAAAAGAGAGGAAACCAAGTACAGGAAGATCCTGGCTTGGAAGGAAAAGATTTAAATACTCAATGCTCATCCAAAGTATTGAGACTGGTGAAAAAAGGTAGAAAAAACAACCAAGTACAGGAAGATCCTGACTTGGGGGGTGGAAATGAGGGCAAAGATGACCCTCAAATCCCTAAAAGATATCAAAAAAGAAAGAAAAAAATGACCATACAAGGAATGATGTCGAATTGCAGAGGCATCAGGAAAAAGGTGTCTCTGCATATCTCAAAAATCTTATTTCTCAATATAAGTTTGATTTCATTGGTCTTCAGGAGACCATGGTTCAAGATTGTGATGATTTTTTGCTGAGGAAAAATCGATGTAAATCAGGATTACCTATGGAAATGGAATCCCTCTAAAGGAAAATCTGGGGGGATCCTAGTAGGTATAAATATCTCAAAATATGATGTGGGAGCATTCAAACAGGGAGACTTCATGTTGCAAATGAGTCTCCGGGATAAAGAAAATAAGATCAAATGGAACCTGCTCACTTTGTATACGGGGCTGCACAAGAGGAAAACAAACTTGAATTCTTGAAAGAATTATCAAAATTCTGTGACAATAACAAAGAACCAATTCTGGTGGGAAATGATTTCAATATAATCAGATATGCCAAAGAAAAAAGTTCAAATTATGGGGTTCACAAGTGTACAGGGATCTTCAATTCAATTATCCATTTGTTTGAGCTAAGAGAAATTATTATGACTGGAGGCCTATTTACATGGTCCAATAATCAAGATCCCCCCACTCTGGAAAAACTAGACAGGATTCTCGTATCCAAGAGCTGGGAGGACATATTTCCATGTGCATTAGTTAAGAAATTACCAAGAGAGATTTCTGATCATAACCCACTTATTCTGTCATGTGGATTGCCAAAAACTTCTTCTCATATTCAATTTAAATTTGATACTAGCTGGTTCAAAAATCCTAAATTTTTCAGTCAAGTGGAAAAAATATGGCAGAAACCTTGCAAGACTAAGACCAGTATTGATAAGATACAGCAAAAGTTAAAATTATTCAAACAATATTTCAAAGGTTGGGGTTTTAACCTCCAAGGGGAGATTAGAAAAAAAAGAAAAAAGTTATAGGAAGAAATCTCTGTTTTAGAAGAATTAGAAGAACAAGCATGTATATCTAGAGAGCAAGTGATTCGAAAACATTTAGCTATGTGTGAGAATCTTGAACTGTTAGAACAGGAGGAATCATATTGGTTTCAGCGAAGTCATGAAAGTTGGCTATTAAAAGGAGACAATAATACAGAATATTTTCACAAGTGTGCTAATGGGAGAAGAAGAAAAAATTCTGTCATTTCTCTGGAAAAAGATGGGGAAATAATTGATGGGGATGACAATCTGCTTAAACATGCATATGAATATTACTCAGATTTATTTGGACCTATCCAACAGCATGACATCCATATGGACCCAACTCTTTGGGAACATACATACAAGCTCAGTAATGATGATAATGAAATTTTATGTCAAGAATTTTCAGAAGAGGAAATCAAAACTGCCATGTTTCAGATGGAAAAAAACAAGGCCCCAAGGCCTGATAAGATTCCAATAGAGTTTTTTCAAAAATGTTGGTACATTGTCAAGGAAGATATAATTCAGTTATTTGATGATTTCCATAAAGGCAAAGTAGAAATTAGCAGGCTGAATTATGGAATTGTAACTCTGCTTCCTAAGATCAAGGAGGCAAATAGGATTCAACAGTACAGACCAATTTGTTTACTGAACTGCATATACAAATTAATCACAAAGACTTTGACCTTGAGAATTGAACCTTTTGCTGAAAAGTTAGTTCACAAAGCTCAAACAGCCTTCTTGAAAGGTAGAAATATCCTATCTAGAATCATGTGCATGCATGAAATTATTCATGAGACCAAAAAAAGAAAAGAAACTGGGATTATCTTAAAATTGGATTTTGAGAAGGCCTATGATAAAGTCAATTGGAATCTGTTATTTGAATACATGGAAATGAGGGGATTTTCGGAGGTGTGGCTTCAATGGATGAAGCAAGTGGTGATAGGAGGTACTGTAAGTGTCAAACTAAATGATAAGATTGGGGGCTATATTAAGAGTTATAAGGGAGTAAGATAGGGGGATCCTCTCTCTCCCATATTGTTCAACTTTGCAGCAGATTGCTTAACAAATATGATTCATTCTGCACAAAAAAAGCTTCTTGTGACAGGACTTATTGACCACATTATACCGGGTGGTGTAGCTGTCCTTCAATACGCTGATGATACTATCATCTTTCTTAAGCATGACATTGAGAAAGCCAAGAACATGAAGTATCTACTATACTTGTATGAGTTAATGGCTGGATTAAAAATCAATTTCAATAAAAGTGAAGTGATTGTGATAAATGATGACAATAACTGGGGAGCAGTATATGCAGACATTTTTAATTGTCAGGTGGGAATCTTCCCCATGAAATATTTAGGAGTACCTGTCAGTCCCAGCAGACTGCATTTAAAAGATTGGTCACCTCTAGTCGACAAGAGCAACAAGAAATTAGATGTGTGGAAGGGTGGAACGATGTCAATAGCTGGAAGATCTGTCCTAATATGTGCTTCCCTCAATAGCTCCTTATTATACCAAATGTCAGTATACTTGACCCCCAAAACAATTTCGATAAAATTGATAAAATCAGAAGAACATTCTTCCGGCGGGGGGGACCAAGAGGAAGTATCATTTAGTGAAGTGGACTAAGATATTTAAGAGTAAGAAGAAGGGTGGGTTAGGAATCAAAGATCTGAAAAAAATGAATATCAGTCTCCTTGCTAAATGGTGGTGGAGATTAGAAAAGGAGGATAGTCTGTGGCATAAAATCGTGAAAGCCAAATATCTTAGAAAAAAGAACATTTTCAATGTTTCACATAAAGCATCTGATTCCCCCATTTGGGCTGACTTGTTGAAAGTTAAGGATGTGTATCTACAAAACAGAGGCATTCAGATAAAAAATGGGCAACTGACAAGGTTCTGGCATGATCCATGGGTTTATGATCGCCCTCTATGTGACATTGCTCCTACTCTTTTTGTTCTTTGCTGTCAAAAAGAGGTCTCTGTCTCAGATGTCAAATCTGGTCAAGTACACATAACCTTTTCTAGATGGCTAACTGATGACTTGCAAAACTGTTGGAGAAGTATATTGGATGATGTGACCAATTTCCGTTTACAGGATGAAGAGGACATCATTTACTGGAAAACGGGAAAGAATAAAAACTTTACTGTAAAATCTATGTATGATGCTTTAACAAATATGGATGCAGGATTATCTGATCATAAACGTATATGGAAGGGAAAAGTCCCTCAAAAGATAAAGATTTTTATTTGGCTAATTGCAAACAATGCAGTGTTAACCAAAGATAATCTGATTAAGAGGAAATGGGATGGCAGTCCTCAGTGTGCTTTCTGTGAAATGAATGAAATTGTTGATCATTTATTCTTTACTTGCTCAATTGCAAAAACAATTTGGATTGTCATTGCAAAACTACTGGGAGCTAATAATATACCTAAGTCTTTAGACCAGTGCTGGCAATGGTGTGATATTTGGATGCCTGGGGGCAGGAAGTATCATATTTGGGGAGTATCTGCAGTGTGTTGGGCCATTTGGAAAGCCAGAAACAAAGCATGCTTTGAGGGCATTGTTATCAAAAAATCCAATTCAAATTATCTGTCACATGGGCGCACTAATGAGATTTTGGACAGGTCTATATGAAGAAGTCGACAAAACGATGCTCATCAATGGTGTGAACACAATGTTGAGGGTGGCTGCCGACCTACTCCTCCCTGAGGGCGACAAGGACGACAACAGGCGCCGCAAGCGTGATGTCTGAAGAGAAGGAAAGCTTGTGAAAAAATCTGTAATATAATCTAGAATAGTTCTGCGTGGAAGAAACAATTTTTCTTTGGTATCTTAGCGCTAGATCAGTTAGCCGGTGGCCTTGCGATATGGCTGTTAAGTCTCCTTTCGCTATCTTCATGTTAAATCAGGTGGCTTGCCGTTTTGGGTAGCAAGCAGAAGCTATCAGGTTTCAGGATTGTAATAGTCTATCTTCTGGATGCTGTCTCATCTTTTGCTGTCAAAACTCTTGTATTTCCGTTTGATCTATAAATGGAAATGGGAAGTTTCCGGCTGGAAATAAAATGTCTAACAATCATGGCTAAATTATACTACTATAGTTCCCTAACACATCGGAGCAATGTACAGGAGAAGATGAGTACAGGAACCTCCTCTTAACCTGACAATCCTACTCTACCAATCCACCGTACGGGGGAAGGCCTACAAAGGACTCAATGGGTCTGTCACACCCACGATCTACCTCACTACCCAAAGACGACCGGGGATACTCGCAGATAAGCAAAGCATCTAGACACCACGCCTACATATTGCCTACCACTCACCATGCAATTGAATAGATGAGCGCTATACGAACCAAAGTGCATGAATATAATAGCAAACTAACTATACTAGACATATTAAAGTAGACAATAAACAATGCAATCAAGAACATAATAATGAAGAATAATGTTGCTAGTAAATAGTAATGATCGTACAAACGCAGATATTACAATAAGAAAGAAAAGTTTAAAAACTATACCAGACTCTTCTCTTCTTGACAACGTCGGGAATCCAAGATCGATGAAGAACTTGACTTCCTCTACTCTAGATCTAATTAGGCTAAACTATGAACTAGAAGGCAATGTGGAACTGGAACTTGAAGCTCTAGATGACTTGATCACCAAATATCTCGAGATGGAATGAATGAATGAATTAGCTAGGGTTTCCAAGGGGAGGTCTGGCTCCGCTTATATAGCCCGGTGGGATGTACGACAGCCGTTTGATCAAACCGACTTCACATAGGGCTAAGATGAATCCTCAAAGGCGGTGGAAGAACATTCCAGAAGGGGGGAGAGGGTTCTCCTCCCAGGAGGCTGGCCGGCCTGGCAGGTGGGGTCGGTCGGCCCTACCTAGAGGTGCCTTCGCCTCTCCTTCGCTCCGGTGTCTTCTGGATCCTTCTTGAATAGTTTGGCATATTCCTGAGTTTCGGATAATTCCGTGATGTAGATTTGTAGTTATGTCCTTTTTTCGGTGCTTTCTGGTTCAGTCCCTGAAAACTGATAAATCACCAAAACTCATGAAAATTGTTAGATAAACCCCTAGCCTTCTAGATATTGATGTATGTTTCATGCCCTTTTAATATATAAAATGTTGACGCTATCCACCGTCAACAGCAACAACGCTCGTCTTTTTGTGCTCACACTGAGCGACCAAGGCGTCCTCATCTGAGCAGGAGGTATATCCTCTACTATTTTCTGATTTTGATTTCTATATGAAATTATGGGGTTTGGATTAGAGGTGATTTCTGGTTGAAAAAAGTGATTCCCTTTATCGATTCAATTTGCAGTCTATTTTCGACTTGATTTGGAGTTCTTATGGTCTTTTTCCATCCTTGTACATGGACCGTGTCTGCAGTAGAAGCATGTCAATTGGTTTGGAGGCCAACAAATATTATGGCTACACTGTTTTCAAAAGATAATGGCTAGACAAAAAAATAGGCCTCACGTGGCCAGCCTCTTGTGCTCCCAACATGAGAGTGTAGAGAGACATTGGAGAAGATAAGAAACACCAGATTGGAGTCCAAGACAGTCACGACACCAATAACTGGATCTCCAACGGAAGGAAAAAAAACACCATTTAGTCGGGAGTCAAAAAGAGCCGAGCAATGGAGAAAAAAAAAAGAAAAACCCACTGAGTAGGACTCCAAACCAACGACGAATCGAACTGGAAACCGAGCAGGAAATATAAACTGCTCTAATCCTGTGTAGATAAATATAGGAGACACAGGAGATAAAAAAAATAGATGAGTTAGTTAGGAGGGTCATACCAAAATAATGGTGCTAAAAAAATGGAGAGAAATTTTGCTGTTTTATTATTAGGGATAGATTAGCTTTTCTTTCAAAGTTTTTCAGTATATAACAAAAGAAGCGACCTACCATGAGTACTATACATGTCTAACATCGAAGGACGAGCCTAGCGAACGGCAAGTATATACAAACAACGGAACAAGCACGCACAAACCATTATTGATTTTGTATATAATGTGCATTTTGTGGGTTTTCAGACTTTCTTTGATGCTTCACATGACTTAAGGACCGTGGCATGAGTATTCTAAAAGCTTGCTCTTTGCAAAATTCCACATTTGGTTGGCTCCGCCCCTAACCCTAGCCTATGGAAACCCTCTCTCCAAAATTCCATATTTGGTTGGCTTCGCCCCTAACCCTTGCCTATGCAAACCAACTTGAATCCAACAATAAGCCTCCTAATGGCATGGTAATAGGTGGCGAACTCATCCTAACATAGACACGCCGATTTCACTTCTTCCAAATCCAAATGATCTAGGTCATTGGAATGACTAAAGGGTCCAAAAACCCTCGGAAAACAGATTGCATGTTGAGAGAGAGGGTCCAAAAACACTCATCTCTCATCTCTCTCACACCAATGGGCACCCACCTCCACCCTTGGCGACCCCGCTTGCATGGGGTTTTGCTCTCTCTAGCATCGATACTCGTGTGAGGGCTCGCCCCCTCTGGCAACAATGCACGCACAAGGCGCATGGATCTCGCCCACCCGGCCCAGGGTTTAATAGGATTAATATGATACTCATACAAATAAGTTGCAACTTCTTTTCCGGAAGCTCATCTCGAAAGAACTCCAGGGTTAAGCGTGCTTGGCCTGGAGCAATTTCGTGGATGGGTGACCGACAGAAATTGTTCCCCGTGCGCATGAGTGAGGACAAAATGCTTGAAAAAAGACCGATGTTGGTCCGTGAGGGCAGTATTGGTCCTATTAAAGCTGTCAGATGTAAGCGGGCCCAGCCTCGAGGAGGCGGGACGTTACAACAACGGTTGGCATAACAATCGTCATGGCAACAATGACGTGCTTGGGACTAAGCTTGGTGACAGTGGCATGCCTCAGAGCGAGCTTGGTGATGGTGGTGAGCCTGGAGCACGCGGGCTCATTGGTGGGCTCAGGAAGAAGCTCGTCGGTAGGTTTACGGCTTTTTTATTTTTAATATATTTGCATGCATGGGTATTTGGTCGCCTTTGGAATTCTCGCTTTACATTGACGTTAACATAAAGACTCCATATATTTGGAGGAGGTTAATGTGTAACGGGTTGCACTATATGGGAGTGTGCGGTCCCGACGTCTTTGTCACGCCTACGTGTCCTGTCCTCACCTTACTCACCCACTGCCCTAGCTAGCCTCACACCCCCCGCCATGTTGCCCACCCCCCCCCCCCGTCGCATAACTCCTGCCTCCACTAATCTCATTCGAAGGAGGAAGAACGGTCGGTCACCCTTACTCAACCTCTTTCAACCTAGTTGTCTTTCATCGTCTACTCGGTAGCGCCCCACAGCCTTGCCCACCGCACCTCAGCCCACCACCACAATAAATCTAGCCCTGTTTGAGACCTTCTTCCCCTTCTAAAACCATCTGCAATGAAGGTCTCCTAAGACCCCACATACCTAATGCCACTGTCACCGCCACTGCTTCAGCCGCACTGCCTACCACCAGCCCTTCCTCCCTAATTTTAGTAATGTCGGTCGCCAAATAGAATTTGTGAATATTTTTATTCATCTCGGAAAGCCACCAATATTTTTGTCCGCCTCTAAAAACCTTGAATGTATAGTGTTGTTCGCGCCAGGCACGTTGGCTGTCCTTGCGTTCACCGGCGGTCAACTAGCACGCATCGTGCTGCAGTACGACGGCTCGACGAGCAGCACGAGCTAGCTTCTGGTGCAGGGCCATGGTCTGGAACGGCATGGGTGAGTGATGGTATACCTGCGGAGAGCTGTCTCATGCGCGCGTTCGTGTTGCTCTAGCTCTCACTGCAACTCAAGGCAAGCAACAATATGATATGATATGATATTATACTCTAACAGACGCGTTCTTGTCCCCTGGCCGCACGTGTACTTTTCGGGCATCACTAGACTCTTTAACGACGACACAAGTACACACAGATGGTATTCTCTCTGGGAGCAGCTTGGCTAATCTGTCTGGGGAAAACCAGCCAGATTCTGGCAGTAGGTGGCCGATTTGTCGCCGCGTGAGTGTATCCTGTCACCAGGAAAAAAGTGTCGGCGTCTATAGGATTGATGAACTTATTTACGCAACTGGCGTTCATGTCGTATAACTTTTGAATTCAATTTATCTGTTTCCTTTATGTGAACCGTAGCATTCTGTATGTATTTTTCCTAACAAAAAAGGCCTTGCATTCTATAGCTAGTGCAAAGTCCGAATCCCGCGTACCACGCAAACAGCCTAGAGCTAGAAGCAATGTAGGTTCTATCAACTATGCACACTTACTGTCTCCATATTGTGGTTCTGCAACATACAGCAGCTACGTACACAAATGATAATGCTGGAAGTAGACCCGATGTGCAGTGGCGGAGCTAAAGCAAATTTGAGGGGGATGCACCTGCTACTGTGGGTGCAGAGGTTTTCAATTTGTGGGTGCATATATGGTGAAAAAATAGAACTTATCACTGTTTTTTAAATTTTTTGTGGGTGCGGTGGCACCCACTAGCTAATATATAGCTCCGCCCCTTATGTGCGGCTTCAATTTTTCCTCTGTATTTCTTTGCTTTTGGAGTTTGGTTGTTGAACGTGGTTATAACGTGCCTCTAATCTGAGACAACCCGTGCCGACTTTTATCTTTCCCCAACGAACAGATTAATATATCATCCAGAGATTGCAGAGGTTAAGGTATACGCCCATTGCTAACTGGCTAAACACATGGAAAAAAATTTAGTAGCAAAATATCCTCAACTTAAACTACTGAAAAAATGGTGCTCAAGTACAGATTTGCTGATCAGGCATAGGTATGAAAGCACAGATACTAGAACTGCGGAAATAAATAAACACAAATATAATCACATTTACACTTGACAGCTAAATGATTCAATCTTAAAGCACCGTGGAATTGTTCAGGCAAGTACAGTGAGAAAAGAACGGTGCGTAATGTATGACGTTCCGGCGTTCCCCAACAAGAGAGGCGAATGGGTGACACAAAGCTTAGCCATTGGTACGTGCCGGCAAGAGACAGACAATATGCGAACTAGGAGACCAGCAGATGAGAATAAACACACGCACGAATGGAGCTAAAGTATCAGATCGATGCTTACCAACTCTAATTTATATCCAAGAAACTAGTGAAGAACACACACATGCCCACACAAATAAGAGTTAGTTGTGAAGTCCCTATGTGGCAGGCAAAGATCAGGATCAATGATATGAAGCAACAAACGACTCCTTGTGAGATCATAATAATGGCAAAGAACTCTTCCCCACGATCTCGCCGACTTCTTCACGACCATCTCGTTCTTTATTCCCCAACCACAGTCCTACCATCCAAGCTAGTCCCTTATTTTTGTCATCCAATGCAAATCACTCTTTTAAGACTACCACTGCACATTACTATATAGCAATCACCAAATCATGCTTGCCTACTGCAGCCAATTATTATTCATGTCTTCATCTGGATTATCAGGATCCCTCATTGCTCCCATTCGTTAATTGTCCCCGCAGACGAAATGATCATGTACTTTTTTATCTGAATCTTGCGTCTCATTTTTCTATTACATCGTTGCGCGATTTTCAGCATTATATTGTTATTGAGCTGTCTAGCAAGCATCTCCAACTGGAAATGCTTTCCGGTCCCCAGAATGCTTCGAATTAAACAATCCGTCAGCCTGATGTTGAAGGCGCAAATGGTCAGACTTGTACGCGGGAACATTCCCTTAACTGAACTGAAAACTAGAAGATGTGCCCTTTAATTTGCCAGTGCTGCTACTATAAATTCAGACACGACCATCCCCCATTTACCAGTAGCTTGGCCATCATACCAGGCCAACTAGTGCCGAAAAGGAAAAACGAATGGAGTCCTCCGAGGCGAGCTGGCACTCGTTTGATCCGTCAGTCGCCGTGGAGGACTCCGAGGCAATGGCCCAGCTGCTCGGCGTGCAGTACTCCGGCAGCGAACAGAAGCAGCTGTCGACGCCGACGGCCATGTATTGGCCTGGCCAAGAAGCTGACCAGCATTACAGCTCGGCGGCGTACCCGTTCTACATGCAGCAGGCTATGCAGCAACACAGCTCGGGCGCAAGCTGCTACGACCATGGCTACTATGGCAGCAACACGTTCACGATGACCGGCGACTTCTTCGTGCCGGAGGAGCAGATGGCGGCGGACCCGAGCTTCATGCTTGATCTGAACCTTGACTTCGAGTACCAGGACGGCGAGGGGACCGGCAGCGGCGGCGGTGGCAGCACGCCAGCGGTGTGCAAGAGGAAGCTCGAGGATCAGAAGGGCGAGAGCACCACGTGCACTGTTCCAAAGAAGAAATCGCGATCCACCGCAGTACCGGTAAGTGTGTGCCATGAACTCGTGATCATAGAGGCGTTTCAGTGCATTGGATGGAGACATGGAGTGGCTAGATCGATGCCTGACGGAGTGCCCGTATGATGCAGGCGCCGAAGAAGGGCAAGAAGGTGCAGAAAGGCGCGTGCAGCCGAGGCAACCAGGAGGAGAGCAACGGCGACGTCGACGGCAATGTTGCACAACAGCAGCAGTGCTCCAGCAACTACCTGTCTGACGACGACTCGCTGGAGATGACGGCCTGCAGCAACGTGAGCTCGGCGTCCAAGAAGTCGTCGTCGGCTGGTGGGAAGGCCAGGGCCGGACGTGGGGCCGCCACTGACCCGCAAAGCCTCTACGCCAGGGTAATGACTAATGAGAAATTCGCTCGGCGACCGCGATGATGTTGCAGTGTAGTTTGATGCACTTGCCTGCTGCTGTCTGAAACTAGATTCTGAAGTTTTCCTGCAATCCTGCTAATTTTGGTGATACAGAAAAGGAGAGAGCGGATCAATGAGCGTCTGAAAGTATTGCAGAATCTTGTCCCCAATGGAACCAAGGCAAGTTATTTATTGACTAGTGGCTTGAGAAGAAAAAAAAAAGAACTCAGCAATAGTTTTTCTGAACTCTGATAAAGCTAGGATAATATAAGTTCTAATACATGCAAGGCCGTGTTTTTTCAGGTAGATATCAGCACGATGCTTGAAGAAGCAGCTCACTACGTCAAGTTCTTGCAGCTCCAGATCAAGGTTGGTTCTTTCAAAGTTCTAATCCCTAGCAAAAATCTTGTTGGTGTGCGCTGAAATTTCATGTAGTATTGAAAACTTCTTCGTTATGCGCAGCTGTTGAGCTCGGATGATATGTGGATGTTCGCTCCGATCGCCTACAACGGGGTCAACGTTGGCCTCGACCTCAAGATATCTCCACCGCAACAATGATCTACACACTAATGTGACGATATGGTCAATGTTCATTGCATTGGCAACACACACATATATATAGATTCTTTAATTTCGTGTTTGTATTTCGTTTGTTGTTCTTGAGTTCATATGTAAGATTCAACGCTGAAGGACAGTCGGTTACAACGAACCACTTTTAGAGCCTAACCACACTGGCCTCCAAAGAAAATAGACTCTGAATGACATGCTCATCTTTGAACTTCCAAAATAGTACTCTGTTCCCTTCATTCAAAATTATAAGACATTTTGGTTTTTACTATATGTATTCAGATATATATTAGCAAACACATGCTCGTGCCCTCGGTGATTATACAATTTTTGTAAAAATTTAAGTGAGTCTGGTTCAACCTCAAATCAAATAAATATAATCCCGTATGAAAATTTGACAAAAGATTGAAGGTCAGCCACAGACCTACACAAGCATCACAAATAGGTTTGGATAGTTAGGGCATAATATGAATAGTGCGGTGTTAAGGAATGTTCTACAGTTCTCAAAATGAAAAAAGTTGTAACAAAAAAAGATCATTATTTCCGGTTTACTACTACTTTTAAAAACAGTTAACCAAAATTTTCTCATTACCTCTGGCTATCCTATTTCATAGGGGAAAAATGTAACCAAAAAATGTTTATCCTTCGCACATGAAACAAATAAGAAACAATCATGTGCTTAAGTACATTGGAAAAAACATAGGAGGAAAATTTTCCAAACAAATTAGAATTCATCATGTGCGTAAGAACATATGAGAAAAAGCAGAAGGAAAAAAAATCGTGACATAGCTTACCTTTAATGCACTCTTATTTTTTTTAGAGATCATTTTGTGTTAAGTCATGAAAATCTCATTTCTTGATATTATATGATACATGCTTGAGTGTCTCTCTCAAAAAAAAAATCTCATTTCTTCTAGTTTTACCCGTTTCATGAAAAAAACATTTATGAAACTAAACAAAAACACTAATCTCTATACAGAAACAAATAAAAAATCACCAAAACGAAAAAACTACCAAAAAATCAGAAACCACCTTGAGAAAAAACAAAAAAAAAAACACCGTAGAAAACTATTATGTACAGTGAAGGAGAAAGGAACGAAAACTCATTAAAATATGTGGTAAAAAGGAGAAATATTACATACTGAAAACACGTGAGGGGAAACAAAGCCATCTAAAGAATTACTTGAAAAAATAATGAAAAGGCAAATTTGGAACATCCTATAACGATAGAGATACGACATGGTTCAATCGTTGAAATATATATAAGTATTTGGCGTATTGAAATATGAAAGGAATTGTACAATTCGGGAGATAGCATAAGGTAATTGTTGTCGTAGGATAATATCTAGATCTAGAGCTTTCACGTAGAATCTTATTTGCATTTATGTATTTTCTGAATATTCATATGCAAAATATTAGTGTTGTATTGCTTGAAGTAGGATAATTATATCTTATATATATAATTGGCATTTATCTAGAAAGTTTCACAAGTATAAATTTTCTATTATATAAGATACTACAAACGCAAATGGGTCAAGCTCCTAACATTATTCTGCTATAAGAATATTTTTGTCCTCTTAATAAAATATTGATTTTTTCTCTATAGAACTTATTTCTAATTCTGAAAAAACATTCTTCCACAAAGGAGTAAATAAAAAAAATGTTCTACCTTTTAACTAGTGTCAAGTAAGAGTGACAACATTCTTAGTCTATTAATTATACATTATTATTAATTGTATAATACTTTTTCTGAATGAATATTTATTTTTTATGGTCGACTATTTCTATTTCTACCTTTCATGTCAAGCTTTCTTTTACTTTACCTCATATTGATATTTTTCCTTTCAACTTATATGCCATTGTTTTCAGTTGGAGTTTTTCTATGGATTTAGTACCTCTATGTGCCTCTACTTTCTTTATGCCTTGCTAATGATAAATACTCGCTTAACCGAATTTATTATGGTTTATAAAATATGACTATTCTAACCACTAAAGTATTTTATAACCTAACCTTTAACCTTGTTACAACATAAAAAGACTCAACAAGAGATATTAAATTGTCGATTACTCTTTTTATTAGTTCTAATTGGAGCATAGAAGACAAATTTTTCAAGAAGTCCATATACCAATTTTATTGTGGTTAACAATGTTCTTAGTTCACGTGAGCTATTATTCTATGTTTAGCACAAAAATATTTAATATTCATTTAGAAAATTATCACAAAAAGATAATTGTATTATTTTAAAAAAAATTGTTATAGATGTTCTCGTGAAAGTGGTTTCTAGCTTTAATAAAAAAGTATTTAATCTTAATAAAACATAAAAAATTATATTTACTCATTATCATAAATATCATTATTATTTGTCTTATTTAAAATAAATATTGTACTATCCAATGAAAGTGTCCGAGAATAGAATGAAATCAACAAGGAGAAAAAAAAAAAAAATATTAAAAAACTATCATGTGGTGTTTAGATATTAAAAAATAAGAGGTGAGATAGAAAAAAAAAAATTAGTGATTAGAATTAAATAAGATATAAAAAATAGGCAGATAAAATAGGGTAACATATCAATATATCATATCCTACCCCTAAATCAGACACCGCCTCAAAAGAAAAAAAAAAAAAAAGAAAGAAAAAAGGGGCCACCAAAGAAGCCCGTGGCTTTCTCTCGTTCTGTGTGTCTCTCTCGCTCCCCTCTCGTTCTCGGATGACTGGTCGGCCGCCGCCGCCGCCCTAAGCCAGACGCTGAGGTTTTGGTTGATCTTTTCGCCGGCGACGAGCACTCACCAGGTACCCCCACCCCATCTGTTCCCTTCCCTTATGCTGTGCAAGGCTGAGCTCTGGAACCCTAACCTAAAGCTATTTAGCTATTTGATTTGACACGCCTCCTAACTTGAAGTTTTTGCGGAAATTACATGTACACCCATGTCCCTTCACTGGATATACCCCTGTTTTATACCCTTGATGATTTTAATACACAACATCAGTGGCCAATGTTGTAGCCTAATTTATGGTGATTGTTATTGGATAAATTAGAACATGTTACGCGCTTGCAATGGCATTTGTATATCTGATAGTTATGCAGCATGGTGAAGGATAATTGTGAATTGGATTGTCTCATAGAGTAATAGTTTATTAATTTGCAGGAGACATATCAAGTTGTTTGGTGATAATGGATCCGAAGCATTCGGCTGAAGTGTCCAAGTATTGTTTCTTGACTATCTTTTAGCACTAAGTGAATCATAGTTTCAGTTCATTCATAAGATAATAAAAGGCCGTCTGCAGGCATTTGGACAAGCAAAATCAAGCACTAATGGAAACATATCGAGCAATGTCCCATGAGTTGCATAAACTTCAGGTGACCCTCTGATACTATGAACTATTTTGCTGCGGCATTAATATTTGATAAACTGATCTTGTTAAAACTTTCTACAGATAGAAGAAGAGACAATCATGCGCAAGTTGTACGAACTGATGTCCGCAGAAGGGCTTCTTCCAAAGGTTACATTCTTTGCCTGCAGCCTACCTATGGATGATATGAAATGTTACAGGCTGGTTCTAGTGTTAGGATTATTCACTAGCGTCATGTTTCCATTAAGCCAACTGTGTTATTTCTTTTTCTTATTTTAGTTTAGAGTGCTCAGCAAACTTTTGAAATTTAGGACTGGAACATATAGGGCATATATTATATTATATGATAAAGGATTAAGGACATGAAGGCACGAAGAGATTTTGTTCAAAAAGAAGATAAGAGGAGAGGAATTAACCTGCAACTTTTCTAATAGCATTAGACTTGTTAGTCCTTAGTCCCTACTGGTTTCCCTATATTGCTTTTTATTTTAACGTTGAACAAATGACTAGCATAATAGTTCTGGTAAAAAATTCTCATATGAGTATATGACAGATGTGACTTGGGTAAAAAGGAGATTCTGATAGAAGTAACCTGGATTGATGTGACCATTTTTTTTAGTTTACATCTGCTGCTGTTCAAGCAATCTAGTTCCCATGCCTGCAAGACCTAATGTTCTGACAGAAGTAAATCTGCATCTTCTACTGTTTGAGCAATTTATAGCATCCATATTACCAAAACGAGATACTGTGATACAAGTAAAATGTTTCTTTGAGAGAAACTCTCGAACCACTGGATTGAGCTTAACATAAGGAGCTATTTTATTAGATTTAAAATAGAAAATCAGAATAGTCGCAAACCGATAGGCATATGAGTCTACTTGTTATGGGCGCTGATGTTTACCCAACTGTAAGCCAGTATGCATATCAATGATGGCACCTGAAGTAATTGCAGAATTGATAAAACAACACCTGCTCCCACCACTTTATTGCAGTCCTGGCATGAAAGAATGTTTATGGGTTGATGTGGTCGAGGGACGGAGTCACAGAACATAGTACTCTACTTGCGAGAGATTTTTACACGGGTTGAAAATGAACCTGCGAACCTGGGTCGGGTCAATGAACTGGGTCAAGGGCATGCCTTCAAACCTGTTTTATGTGACTATGCAGTAGATGCTTTGTTTCGATCAACTTGCTTCTCATGTTTATGCTGCTTACTTCATCCTTTTTCTACTGCTCCTTGGATGTAATGATCAAAAGGCTTCATTTGGTGTTTCTGATAATTTATGCAGGGGAAGAAAGAAAAGAAACAGGGTATTATGGGATCAACTCTGGAGAGCAAAGAACAGGAACCATAAATCTTATGCGACTTGCAATATGATCTGACACCAATGCCAGTTCATCTGGAGACCTACTGTTTGTTAACGACCATTACAGTTAACTTCACAGCTGAAAATTTAACCTAAGTATTTGTTCTCTGAGGAATTACATAGACAAACAGAATAATTCCTTTTTCTCTTCTTAGAACTTTCTGTGGATATTTTGTTTACCTCCTTTTTAGGGCAATCTGTTCCCCGGGATCGTGATTGCACACAAACCTACTTGTATCTTTCTTATCGTTACAAGTGTTATGAATTATGATTCCTCCAATATATAAGTTCATTGCACAACCGGGACATACCGTTTGGTTTTTTCAGTTCTTCCGGAGCTCTGGCACTGATACAGTGATACGAGTGTTCTGTAGTCTGTCGCCTTGCCCCCGCAAAATGAGCGAAGGCTCTTGTTTGCATCAGGATTATACGATTCTATTCTATAAATGGCTAATAGCAGTGTGGTGGGCTCATCCCACAAGTGCCAGGATCGAAACCGGGCTCTGATTTAATTTCAGTGGGCTTCTGTTTTTTTCCCCATTTCAGGCAAGTCTCTCATATAATTATACAAGATCTATATTTGGAAAATGTTTCTTTTTTAAATAATCCAAAACCATCAACCCATTTCTTCATTTCAAGCAAGCTTCTTATAAGTATTCTCATTTAAAATAATTGAAACTATCAAACCCGTCATAATTCCAGTGGGCTTTTGTTTCTTTTTTTATTTGGCGCAAGTTTCTCTTAGTATAATCACGTACGTATTTATATTTTGGAAGTCTTTTCTTTTTGAATAATAGAAACAATTAGCCCCTCAGTCGTGATATTAAGGTTGGGGTTTGTCTAGTGGACTAGTTTGGTTTGGCTTTCTGGAACAGTTAGGAGAAATTAGCTGTCTATCAACTCCTCATTAATTTGGAGTAAAAATAAGTTGCACTGCACCTTTTATATTCCTTCATTCAGTAGTCCTCAGCTTGTTAAAATTTGCACGAAATTTGTTGAGCTCAATATAAAGTATATATTCTCAAGAAACCTTCCGTCTTCCAACAATTTCGCGCAACCCCCTATACCGAGGAAGAAACCTGCTGACTTCCTTCTCGTCCCCTAGCAACCAAACCAAAGGCGTTCTCCTCCACCTTCCTCGATCCAGCCATGTCGTCCGCGCCGCCTGCCCACCAGTCCAACCCTTCCCACCACCGCCGCCAGCACCACAACCCCGGACCGAGGCCGCAGCAGCCGCCGCCGCAGCGCTACGTCCCCAAATCCGCCGCCCCCGCGGCGCCAAAACCCTCGCCCCCGCCCCAGCCATCGCTCACCACCGCGCTCCGATCATCGGGCGCCTCGTCCTCCGCGTCCGGCTCAGGCGGGAGCTCCAGCGGTAGCGTAGGTGCCGGGGCGGTCGATGCATTCGTCGCTTACCTGCCGCATGACGAGGCGGTCGCGGCGGGCCTCGGCGGCCTCGATGCACATGAGTCGCAGGTCGTCGTCGACCTCCTCAACGACGCACTCGCCGCGCTCCTCCGGGCCAAGCCTCGCGAGTTCTGGCTCCAGGGTAAGCGGAACGTTCGCCTGTGCATTGCTCGCTGATCAAACCTGCTATTGCTTGCTTCAGTATAGTTGGTTGACTGAATTTAGTGCGCCTTCTGATGCTTATCCGTTCAGAACAACGCAATGCTGTCCTCGAAGTATAAAATCATCTGAGTACTTGCTTGGGATCTCTTAGCGTTCTTACTGTGCAACTCTCTTTCTGTGATTTTATTTATTTCCTGCTTCGTATCATATATGCATACAGTTTAGTGGCTCAAAAACTGACCTTCTGTTTTGTGTTTTTTTGTTGATAATACTGTAAGATGATGAGTCCACATGTAGTTTGATGTCCACCTAACAATTTGATTCTTCTTATTAACACTACATGCATTATTTTAGATACTTTCCTGCATATATGTTAAGTTGCAGGTCAAGCCTCTTAACAAATTAGGTTTTGCTGTGTAGTTTAAACTATCCCAGTTTGTTGTAGCAATTCAAGTGACAGGCCCAAAAAAAAAAAAAACTTATCTCTAGCTTTTCGTTCTTTGTTAGTGGGATTTTCAATTATGCTCATATTGTAGAGAAAATCTTAGCTAATCTGTTCAAATCTTGAAAAGACAATCTCAATTGCTCTTTACACATGAGGTGCCTCTGCAGTGGTTTGCATATACATAATTGTGATTGGGACAAAACAGTCATGCTATATGAAGTCCTTTGTGTTTCGGACTACTAACTGCCACATTTTATTTAGCAAGAAAATATAAGATGCAGAAGAATATAGTGAACCTATGAGCAGTTGAGCATACTCAATCTCATGCCTCAGATCTGATCTTTGTGGACCAAGTGAGGTTTGAAATTCCCTCACCTATCTTGCTCTGATTTAAAGACAATTGGATTTAGCATTTATAGTCAAATGAAAAGATGGATAAGAGGCATGAGGGAATTCTGACCTCCCACTTGGATCCTAGGCACAAGATTGAGTATGTGCATGTTTTCATCATTACAATCTTATGCACCTGATGCTTCCTATTATTAACATTATCAAGTACTGTTCATGTAGTGTCTTGCACTCTTGCCCATTATTGAATAGACAGTTCGGGGAACAGGGTAAAGATGGTGTTTATAGAACTTTTTGCAAGGAATACCAATGTTTAGATATAACCACATAAGGATCTGTCATGTGCCCTAGATCCTTGAACGGAAGTTATCTCAATAATTGATGGTTCAATAAATAGATTAGTTCATATGATTAATTTAATACGTCGTTGTTCCACAAGTGGTACTTAAATCTAGCTGCATCTAAACTTTGTCAATGACATATGCTAACTTTTGTTCTTTCCCAGTGGCACAGAACACTTCTTTGCATGACTTCCTTGATAGTTATCTACAATTCAGGCACAGGTGGTATGATTTGCCACACCGAGGCCCAAAGGGGACTGTAGCAGGTTTGGTTGTTGGGGAGCTTGAGCTTTGCCGTCGTGTATTTATGGTCCTCTACCGCATGTGAGATTTCTATCATTTCCCATCTTTTGTCATTTTGTTAACTTTTCACTGAGTTGTTTTCGTGTTTTAGATCCTCAAATAAGGATCCCGGAGCAGGTCGTGGCGAGTCCCTTAGCATGAAGGAGCATGCAGGTGAAACTCATTTATTCATTGTGTGGGGCTTATTGATTCCACCACTGTTTTTGTATTCTCAACTCCACAATGTTCCTTTGTAGCCCTTCTACTGGAGAAAAAACTGCTTGATCTACCAAAATTGTTGGACATATGTGCTATATATGAGCATGACAACGGCAAGTTAACAAGTTCACTGGTGGGTCCCTCAACTAATTTTTGTTCTTGAACACACCCTCAAGTAGTTTATTGTTATTCTGTTGTTTTGGGCACTTTTTAATAATTTCTTGAAATTAAGTATATTTTGTTCGTCTAAAATTTTTCTTAATTGTGAAGTCTTATGCTGACAAAGAGCACTCTCTTTGTGCATCTCCAGGTTACAAATGTTATTAATGTGCAGCCAAGTGTACTGGATGGCATTAATATTGTCATTCCTCAGTTCCTCAACATTTTCCACACGATGCATGATAGGTGCATGACATCTTTACAGGTGATCTTTGTCGTTTTTTCCCTATTCCTTGTGTTACTCTTAGAATCGACAAAAAGGTCTTATTTATTCATAGCAATATTCAATAGCATTGTTTAAGAGTTACTGTTTGTATGCCCAGAGAAGCCACATATAGGCATGTAGGACTTCTCATATTTAATTTACATCTTCCACTCTTCTTTTAGATCCAGGATTTTGAGTTTCATTGGTCATGCTAGAAATTATTATTTACTGCTGATTCCTTAATTTCTGAGTTTCTAACTATTGCCTTGAAGTGTGAAGTGTCTCCATTCCATGATCTCTTTGATATGTGTGTGTTATACATGTGTCCAATATCTGGTCAGCTTGGCATAATGTATATAATCTCATACTCTTCTACCTCATTATTGTTTGTTGTACATTTGTATCTCTACTAACCTTCTCATAAAACAACTTAGTTCGCTGTTTCTTTCAGCATTATTGATGCTAGTTTGGTTAAGAGATTTGTTTCTGACATTGTTATCATATTTGGCAGCTGAAAATGATAATTAGAATTAAATGTTTTCCTTTAAAGTGTATCAAAACTTCATATGCTCAAGTGTTTACTTATTGTGCTTAACCTTTATGAGCCAATAATAGCAATAATGAATTTGTCGTGCTTTCTTGGCTATTGTATAATAGTTCATTCCTGATATCTGTATTGGACCCATCTTAACCACAATTGAATTCAGGTGCTCACTTCAACCGGATCAATTGATAATGGATATGTTCAGCTTCAGAAAGATTTCTTGGAGGTTACTTCTATCCATGCAGGACTTATTTTGATTTGCCTGCTTTATATTTTTCCTATCTCCCAGGAATTGATGATAATGTTGATTGATCACAGGTGTTAGATTTTGTAAATGATGCAATTGTTACTCTGGATTCTTTTGTTGGTGCTTATCAACCTGCTGCTTTATTGTTCTGTACTAATTTTGAAATGAGGTGAGCAAGCTTCTTGCTCATCCATTGATGTTTGATGACATCAAAATCTTTCCCTATTTTATCACTCTGTAATACTCCTTGTCTCCTCCCTGATTGCAGCTATGGAGTTGAGGAATTGCTGAATGCTCTTGCAAGGTTGTATGATTCATTGTTACCATCATTGCTCCAGGGGTTTAAAGTTATGTCCAAGTCCCAGAGCAATGCAGAGGCATCACTTGATAGCACACTTAGTGACATTCCTCTTGGTATAAGGATGTTGTCAAAGAGAACAGTGAGATTTGGCTGGAGATTGTTGCACTATTGCTATTTAAATGATCAAGTTAGGGAGCACGATGCTCAAACTTCTACTAAGATGTTTCCAGCTAAAGTTGAAGACCCTATGATCAGGGGAGACATCTTGGTTCAAACACTTAAAGATATAAATAGAGAAGCCACTTATTCTTCTCAAGTGAACCATGGAAATACTTTCCTCCAAGCACTTGAAAGTGAATTTCAATTAATGAGCCAGATTGGTGGTATTCGGAACAAAGGTACACAGTGGAGGTCTTCAATCAAATGCTTAGATAGTACTTGTTATATTTAGTACGATCTAACAGCTTATTTGCACAAGTCATCTTAAAGTGTTAGTAGCTCGTGCAAGGACATTTTCTTCACACATTTATGAAAAAATATTTATTCTAATGTGATGCCTGCTCTTACAATCACTGTGAGTTGACACATTGAAAAGGTGCCACACTTTGGAATTGTTTCTTAGAAGCTTAGGCTTTCCAGTTTTATGAAGTATCAATCTCCCACTAAATGGCAAAGTTTGGATAGAAGGATCACAATTCTGTGTTATTAAAAGGAATTTTTCTTGTGAGAATCATCATTCAATTGGATATTTCTTGCTTATTATGAGTGCATTCATTGAATTGTCTTGTTAGCCTGTTGTTTGCTGCTTCTTGTTTCAATGATGTTTCAATCCCTGTGAACACTTCTAGACTATGTATAATGAAGCGATGTCCTTCCATGAAATCACATGCAGTTTACAAATCTCCATTTTATCTAATAAGGTTGCTAATCAAAGTCTTTCTTAGGTTTAGTTTTTCTTACTGAGTTCTGACGTGTTTCTGTATTAGGAGTCAATTCTAGAGTAAGTTAAGGAGGATTTTAACCCCAAATAAAGCTTCTATTTTTGTTGATATCATCCTTGATTTATGATTTCATAATTGTTCATTGTTTTAAGTTATTTCTGGATTCTGTCCTGTGAATAATTCACGGCAGCATTTTTAATTAATTAATGGACATGCTACATTTTCTTTTACTTTTTAATTTAATCTGATGGTGTAGACCTTTTGTGTAATGTGATTTGTGTTCCTTGAACATGTAACAGGATGGATATACATGGATGATGAGCAGTTCCAGTTCTTATCACGATTGTGTGGATCCACTCACAATTCTTGGAATGGCATACCTGATTTGCCAATCTCTTCTCATGATGGTGAATTACAACAGAAGGATGAGGAAACGGCGATGGTTGAGTCCAAGATTAGTCAGATAAGGGATCTTTTCCCTGATTATGGGAAGGGTTTCCTTTCTGCTTGCCTGGAAGCCTACAACCTGAATCCTGAGGAAGTTATCCAAAGGATATTAGAAGGAACACTTCATCAAGATCTTCTTGCTTTGGATACTTCATTAGAAGAGATGCCGCCGAAAAAAGTTGCACCAACTGCTGTGAAAGATAAAGGGAAGGGCATATTGGTGGAAACTGCACCTCAAATTACAAAGAAACCCCATAAAGTTGCCGAGACACATTACATTGTTCAAGATGGCCCATCTTCAGCAACTTCATCAGCACCACAAGGTCCATCTTCTGCAATTTCATCAGCATCCCAGGGACCATCTTCTGCAATTTCACCAGCATCCCTTGGGCCATCTTCTGCAATTTCATCAGCATTCCAGGGATCTTCTGCTATTTCATCAGCATCTCTGGGCCAATCATCATCTGTATCATCTGTCCCAAAGGGTAGATTTACAAGGAAGGCCAATGATGATTTGCCAGACACTGCAATCCTGGACTCGAAAAATGCTAAAGATGCAGCTAGATCTGTTATCCTTGACTCACAGTATGAGTATGAAGATGAGTATGATGATTCATTTGATGATCTTGGCTTCAGTGTGGTAGAGTCAAGTTATGAGGAAACTGATGGTGCCAATGACGCTGAGGCTTCATCACATGGTCCAAGATGGAGTTCACAGAAGAAACCACAGTTTTATGTTAAGGATGGGAAGAATTATAGCTACAAGGTTGCTGGTTCGGTTGCTGTATCCAGTGCTCGAGAAGCAGCTGTCATGAGGCAAACTCAAAAGGATACAATCTATGGTCTGGGTCGTGGTGGGAATGTTCCTTTTGGTGTCCCGAACAGGCAACATATAGATTTGGAGGAAGAGGAGGTTGGTGATGCTGACAACTCAGGCAGAGGTTCAAATTCCCATGGCCGAGGAAGAAAAGGTGGCAGGGAAGGCAACCGTCCGGAGGAGAGCTCTCATGGACGAGGCTCTGGCGTTGGTGGTAGAAGAGGAGGCTGGAATCAAGGCAATCCGGCTGAGGAAAACTGGAGCCCGAAGGGTCAACAAGGTTTTGGCCGTGGTGGCAGAAGAGGGGGTTGGAATCAGGGTGGCCCTGCTAAGGAAGATGGTTACTCTAGTGGCAGGCAAGAAGGTTTTGGCCGTGGAGCAAGAGGCGGCTGGAATCAGGGTGGTGGCCCAGCGAAGGAAGACGGTAACTCTAGTGGCAGGCAAGAAGGGTTTGGCCGTGGAGCAAGACGGGGCAGCATGAACCACGATCATTCAGCTGAGGATAATGAAGACCATCGTGATCCAGCGCAAGGCTCTACTCGAGGACCAGCCCCTCGTGGTGGTGGCCATGGAAGGGGAGGTGGCCGGAACCATCACAGGAGAGATCGGGCAATGAAGAAGCATATGCAAGGATTGACAGGGCTTTAGTTGCTGGTAGCCTTCTACTTTTGAAGGGCCTTACTGTAAATGGCATTTTTGGAGGCACTCTACTCTCATACTTGATCATCCAAATTTTTGCGCTTGTTCCATTTTAAATCAATAATGCCATTAAGTAACCCACATAGGTTGTCTATACTGTCGAAAATAACATATGTAATTGCCCTAGAAAAAAGGGGAAATAGCACATGTATTTGAATCATGAAATCAATTTTGTCACGTTTCTTGCATTAAATCATCGTATCTTACCCAATTAGGCCTCACGAAATGTCGGACCCTAGAAATCTTTATAACCCATGTACAACTTAGCATTTTGGATCTGACTGGGATCAAACATTGAGAATATAAATCATAAATAATTTTTATTTAGTTGCTGGGTTTATGAATATTCTTTAAAAAATACTTTCATATACAAATATACATATCATTTTTTGATAAATATTTTTAATTTTATAAAAATAAAAACTCAAAATTAAGTTGCTGCCCAAAACGGCTTTATTTTTAAGTACTAATTGTCTTCTAAAACGTTTTAGCGACCTCGAGCTATCAAGTGAAGTTGCTCATAGGGCTTTAGGGGTTTACGTACGTGTGTTCTAGGGGCTAAAAAGCAATCATTTGCAAAAATTTAGCGACCTCGGCATATGAACTTGCACTTCAACTTCCGGTTTTTCTTTAGCCTCTGAACAACTTTGCTAAACTTTAGCACTTCAACTTCCCTGCATTTGCAAATTTTCTGGAAATTTATGTTGAACCCCACAAAGGTTCAATAGTTTTCCAACGGCTATGTGGATTTGGATTTGCTAGAAGACATGTGTGCTGGGTAATGGTTGACATAGACAAAATTTCTTCGTTTGTCGAAGGCTCCCATTCAACCCAATTCCGCCCCCACCCTCAAAGTTGTTGATACCATATACTTACGAGGAGAGCAAAATTTACATGCAGATAACAGATAAACATGTTCCCAGATTATATTAGATGAGCATAATTACATAAGAAGCCATATCCCAGAAGCTGCACTGCACTACTTACTGAAAGTGGGCAGCTTTTCTAAGCCTCAACCTCAATTCCTGCAAGTCGTCACCTAACAAGAGAAAAGAACCTGCTATGGTTATTTTTCTTTGTACAAAAAAAATTTCCACAGGATCCAAAAAGTATACCCACCTACTACCCCCACCCCGACCTTCGCCACCCACCCCCAACCCCCCCAAACATTAAACGTGTGCCTCATGGCAAATGCCAACGTGACATGCGCTTCAGCAGCTAAAACTGGCAAAGCTGGTATGCTGTGTTCCTTCCAAAATTCAGTTTTGTGATTTGTCTCTCAGCCTTGCTGTCCTAGGATGATGAGCTGTCATCATCAGAGTTGTTCTCCCTTCGTTGTCCATACACACTTAGAACTGGCAGTGAGGTAGCTGAAATGCGGAAAGACCTGGCCGACCCAATGACCGTTCTATCCTGCTGCAACCTGCCAACCTCCTTACAGACATGATCCAACGTCGAGAGGAAGTCCCTTACCACCATGAATATCCTAAGAGGGTGTGCTTCCTCTTTCGAGGTGTCACCATGGAAATACTCGGTAATGTCTTTTACTCTCACCAAGGCCCTCTTCTCCGCCCCTCTGACTTTCTCTATCTCCGTCTCGGCTTTCTTCAGAAAACTTTGCATTGTCGTAAAGAACTTCTGGCCTTGAGTGCATTGCCTCTCGAGCTGCAATACCGACTTTATCTTTTCAAGACCTGTTTCTAGCTTATTAACATAACCATGCAACACATCAAAGTCCATCATAGCTGCTTTCTTGACATTTCCTAGCTCACTGCTAAGCCCAGAGACAAGTTTCAGGCCTTGCTTCCGTAACTGCTCGTCTTTAGAGCTATGAATAATCATGGCACTTTCTTTTTCTGATTTTGCATCTTCTGATCGAATGATTTCTTGGACGACAAAATGCAACAGCGTTGTTTTACCATCAGTTCCCTTGACATCAGCAAGTTTTAGGAGAGTGTCAAGCTTGAAAGCTTTTGCCTCGCCCCGGTTTGTGCCAACATTCATCCGGTTCCCAGTTCTCAGCACTGCTTCGAGGAGTTTCAGGAACAATCTGCTGCCTCTAAGATCTTCGCAGGCTGCCTGAAAACAAGTGAAGAAATGTTAGGTACCTATGAGTCTAAATCTCAGGTGGATTGACACACAGGTCAAAGATAATGTTAGTAACCAAAATGGTGGAAGTGAAAGAAGGATTAATGCAGCATGGATTACAATTTTAGTGTACCTCTAGTGTCTCAAAAGATTTCAATAAGTAATTTATTTCGGTCTCAAAATTGGCTCGGTATAGCATGGCATCAACTCTCTTGAAGGCAAAAGGTATATCAAGCAGAGCTTTTGAGAAAGCGCTCTGCAGAACCAAGCTTCGATGCATCACCATTATAATCTCGTAGTTTGAGTTCTTCCTCTTTAGTAGGAGCCATCTTGACTAAAGTCTCCAAAAGTTCAGTCCCCAAACATTCAGTGTTGCCTGTTTGATAATACAGTAGAAATGACAAATTAATGGCCCATAAGCTCTATTTTATAGAGATTTATATTTTAAACATCGAAACAGCTTAGACTGCAATAGGCACCAGCATAAATCAGTAAACTGATTACGTGTAACACAGCCTTTCTGTGAAGAAACAGAGCAACCTGTGGAGAGAATTTGACTAAGATGCTCGACAGCTTGAGTTCAAAAGAATCATTGTCATAAAATAATAGTTATGACTGAAAAAACGAAACCCAAAACAAGTGCTATTTTTTGCTGCTTATTTTATCTTTGGATGTCAACGCTATCACCAATATTCACTGATAGCATAATGTTCAGTATAGCAACCAATGGATGCTTTCAAACATGACAATTAGAAATATGGAGGATCTTTGTCCTGTAACATATCCTAGTAATCTGTTGAGTTTGGTTATCCAAAACCACGGTTTCTGTTAGTTTCAGTGCATGTTAAGTACCTGCGTCTATTGAACTGGTATGACCGTCAAGCTCCAAAAGGAAAAAATATCATACAAAGTTATTAAGAGTTGCTAATATTTGAAAAGAATGACTTACCAAAGCATCCAGATGCTGAATACCAATACAGTCGATGATGACAAATAGTTGTGAATTAGAATTAGAATATAGAAACGAAAAAGGGAAGTCTTATTTTAGCTAGATTTTTTAAAGTCTTTTCGATGTTTTCGTTATCAAAACAGGGAAATTACTTTCAGCAAGAAACATTGTCCACTGAATTTATCCACAAGACAAAACCAACGCTCCAAAGGCAGACAAACCAACGCTGCAAAGGCCCAAGGAGCAGTGTAGTGACACTCACCATCCAACAGTGCATCAGAGACCTCATCGCGCGTAACATTCAATGCACGGAGCAGGATGGCGATGTTCTGTGCTTTCTTGGGGTCGAGCACCCTCTCCTCCTGCTTGAACGGTGGCACGGTGGCCTTCCTTCCCGCATCTCTCGGTGGCGCGGCTGGCGTTGAGTTGTTCATGAACAATGCCTCGATCATGTCCTCATCCAACCTGAAAGAAATGCCTCAATATCACGTACATTCACTGATGTCCAGCCATTAACAGAGTTGTAGTATGAAGCAAGATCTCAACTGGAATGAGCTTGACTTCAGCTGGTCCCAGACCATGGCGCGGTCGGAAGTTGCCCGCACCTTGTCCCAGTGCAGCGGCTTCAGCTTCGGCCGCGGCTCGCCGTTGCCAACGATACCGTCTGCCATTTCATCCTGTTTACGCATTGACACGCTCCCGACACTATCCTCTGCCGTTGCCGCCGTGATCGGCATCGGCATGGCAACGCGGGGGCCCTCAGGTGGCAACGGCTTGAGCAACCGGCGCCGCGACGTCGGTTCGGAAGGCGGCTGCGCGGGCTTCAGGAGGGTATTAGATGGAATCATTCTTGGCGGCGGTGGAGGAGGGGGAGGAGGAGGAGGAGGTTTTGGAGCTGCGACAGACTTCGGCGGTGGCGGTGGAGGAGGTGGTGGCGGCGGCGGCGGCGCTGGCGCTGCTTTGGGTGGTTGCACCGATCGCGGGGACGGCGAGATCACCTGTTTGATGTCAGGGGTCGAGCTGGCAGAGAAGCGTGTGCGTGGGGGCGTACGGCGGGACCGCGCAGGGGGCGGTGTCGGCGTAGCAATGGCCGGGACCGGAGGAAAGCAATCGCTGGTGAGGCTGGGGAGGCTTCGGCGGGACGCGGTGGTGGTGGTGGGCGGGCTGGACGCGCTGGCCTCACTCCACGTTTCGCCGCCAACCCCGCCGCCGCCGGAGGCTGGCGCGGCGTGTAGTAGGCATCGTCGTCAGAGGAGCCCACAGTGGCCGCGCGGCGCAGCGGCGGGAGCGGCCGGAGCTCCGGGCTCGGGTGGTCGGTGGGCTCGTCGCGGCCCACCCCGCGGCGCGCGCGCTCGGTGCGCAGCTTGCGGTACGGGGACCCAACGAGATCAGCGGCGGTGGGTCCGTGGTGGCGGCCGGGCGTGGTGGGCTCCACCGTGCCGACGTAGAGGAAGTCAGCGGCCGAGGGCGCAGAGTGGTGGCGCGCGGACCCGCGGTCGGGGCCGAGCAGCTTCTGCGACTCCCCGCGGCGGCGCGAGCGGCCGGCGATGAGGAACGCGCACGCGAAGGCCAGCAGCGCGATGGCCGCGGCCGCGGCGGCCCCGCCGCGACGATGGTCCCCAGCAGCAGGGCCGCCGTGGTGGCCGCCGTCGCCAGACCCTGACGAGGCGGTCGGGACGTTGGCTGCGACGGTGGTCGGCGTCGAGGACGTCGTCGCCGTGCCTCCGCTGGCAGCAGGCGGCGTCGGTGGCGCCGGAGGGAAGAAGTCGGCAGGAGGCCCGTCCGGCGTCGCCGGGTCGGAGGTGAAGTCCGGTGCCGGCGGAGGCGGCGGCGACGGCGGCGGTGTCCACTCGATTGGGAACAATGGCTGGTGGAGCACCCGCCTGGCCCCGCCTCCACCGACATCGCCGTGCGACGCCGACGCCGCGTCCGCCGGAAAGAGACGGCAGGACAGCAGCAACACGGCGCACGCTTGTAGCAGCGCGACGGTAGTGGGAGGCATTGGCGGTGCGGCAGGAGAAGAAGAAGAAGAGAAAAAAAAGATGAAGCGATCGGCCGCGGCCTCGGCTTTCTAGAGCAGCGGGAGTGAGGGGAGAGGGAGCGTGGGAAGGGGAGTGGATGCCGCCATTTTTGGTTCCGGGGCAGTAACATACATCGCTGCCATCGGCGGGGGAGATCAACCGTGCCGAGCCGCTCACACGTGGCGCGGGAATCTGCGGCTTTCCGTTTGCTTCTTCTTTTCTCCTCGCTCTCTTTTTGAGTTTTTTTTTTTTTCTTTCTCCCCTGTCTTTGGATCCCACTACTCGCTCTGAAGAAGAAAAGGAGATCCAGTCAGAAACTAGAAGAAATTTCGGTTGGTGTTGCCATGCATTATACGAGAACCGACGAAGGAAAGAAGGTTCATTGACACACTTTTGGTTGAAAATGGGGATTTTTTTGCGGTGCCTTTGCGAATTCTGGATGGATTAAAATACAGGTGATGGAAGGTACTAGTAGGTGCTTTGGTTCATCGAGGAGGCAAGGAAATATTCTGCAATGGGGGGCGGGTAAACACATGCTGAAATGGAACCTGATTCTTTGCTTGCCAACAAACTCGATGTGATCGATCTTCAGGGCAGAAAAGGTTCTTCTCAGAACTACAGTGTACGTCTCTGCTGGCTTAAATTATTCTCCATGGGCTTCATGAGTTCTCTGTGGTCTATCGATGAGCATGCTAGTACTGTACTAGAGAGGTACTACCACCAGTGGGCCTGTGCTCGATTGCTAGTGAGGATTGCATTCCACTGACGTGTGGGGCATGCTGCAATGCACTTGCCGACTGCCCTGCTGCCCGGGGTCGCCATCCGCGAACAACTGCAAACAGCACGGAGAGCGCGAGGACGAGGAGGCAGCAGATTTGTCCCGCGCGCACGGCCGCGTCGCGTCCCGCTCGCCCCCGGTGGTTCACAGATCGGTAGCTGCCGTTCCACACTTCCCCGCCGTCGCTTGCACGCCAGCAGCAGCACCCGTCCCGTTCCGACCACCGTGGCCACGCCCACGCCAACGCATTATCACTGCGTCTACTCTCGCCGCTGTGTAGCTGCCGCCGTTGCTTTTAGCAATGACGCCGGCCGCGGCGTGAACCGCAATGATCAAAAGCTGCGTCGCGCGAAAGGCGGAGTGGTATTGTGTCGTTGATGCTAGGGGAGGGCGACCCAAGACTTGCTTATCAGTATTCATTCAGTGCTGCTCCTTTTTCTGTGCTCTCTCTTTTATAAAACCGTCTGGCGCTTTTGCTCATTGTATCATTCCGCGCGCCTAGTTGGGCAGGGATCTTCGAGTGCTTTGCTCGCTTTCCTAGTGCTAGTGCTAGCTTAGCTTTAATCCAAAGTGGTTTACGGTGGGGAAGGACGAAGGACAACAATGGAGGATGCCTGCCGCTGCCAGTGCCGGATGCCCCATGCCCTGACCTGGACTGCTGGAGTGCTCCTCGCCCTTTACTCGGAGAGGACTGAGATTGTTTGTTGTGTCTTCGGCCGGCGGCCTTGGGCTTCTCTTTCGTCCGCTTTAGTTTAGTGGGTTATTAAACATAAACTATAGTAGTAAGGTAGTAGCGCCGTGTATATATATGCCTGGTGCCGATGATGATTTGTATAATTGGCACGTCAAGCATCTGCTTTGGCCTTTGGCTGGGATCACGTGGAAAGCGCCCAGATCCCGGAGCGCAGTCTGCCCCGCCCCGCCCCGCCCCGCCCCCCTCGACTCTCGCCTCTCGGTCGGCTACGGTACGGGACGAGCGGACGATGGCCGCTGCATTCTTCCGTTTCTATGATGCTTGCCGCTCCGTCACGCAGCCACCAATCGCCACTGCGCCATGCCATTGCCTAGTCCTTGTAACTCGGGTTTATTCTGTTTTTGTGCACCGATCGAAACTCCCAAGGAATCCATCGATCGGTCCATGCTAATTGCTACGACGACAAGGCCTCTCTCCAGGTAAATATAAAAAGTTATTGACCCTTCTTATGCCAAACTGACAACCGTACGTTAGCAATATTCCTCACTGAACACTGTAAGATCGTGGGAGAGAATAAAAACGATGAACGTGAGTGGAGTCCTGCAGAGCCCAGATCTGGGGATACAGATATACAATACCTAGCGCATATGCTCCTATAGGAGTGTATATATACACGGTTAAGTACAACTTGAGGAATGGTGGTCCCACATGCATGGTGATCTCTTGTGCTCAGGGTGTGATTAGTTGCGCGTGTAAAGGGTAGGGCTGGAACGCCTTAAATCTGCACGTTGATTAGGAGACACACGTAGGCCCGTTCAATCCCCCGTTTTCTATCCTGCCGTGACTAGGTTATTGATGATCCATGATCATGATGCTCTCCATCCAGAGGAAAAAACAAAGGAAACCATGAATGCCCATGATGTGCCCAACGAATTTCTTATATATAATAACACGAGAGCAGGGACCGATCGAGCGAAATCAAATGGTCCTAAGCTCGCCTTAGCTCTATGGTTGCAATAATACGATCTATATATTGATGGGATACAAAGTCCGACCATGTCATAGTTCACTTGACTTGCTCAAAGTCTAGCATGTCATGCACGTCCCTAATAAGCTTCCTGTTCTTAGAGTAAGCCTATCCAGATTTGTCAGATTTATTAAGTGTCGGTGCTAGAACTGGTGGCTCTAGCACCAACGAAGTGAATTTGTGGTGCGTGTTCCCGTTCCGGATGGTGTGCAAGATGAACACAAGGATTTATACCTGGTTCGGGCAAGAGAAGGCCCTACGCCCAAGGTGGGGGAGGGGTTCTTGTATTATCTTGCACCGGAAGTGCTCGTAGGTAGGGTGTACAAGCGGTGAGAGAGGGACGGGGTCCCAAGTCTCGTAGTGATTGAGTGAAGTGCCAATATCGGGCTTTTCGTGTGTGTGAACTCATCATCTAAGGCCCCCCGCCTTCCCTTTTTTATAGCCACAAGGGGAAGGCGGAACCTTACGTGAGGTGATCATGCTCGTGGGCGGGCGCGGGCTTCCGTCCTCCCCCATCCGAGGCTCCGGAGTGGGCGGGCTATCCCGCTCGTGACGAGGCAAAGGCGGGCGTCGCCTCCTTGTCATCATTGTTGTCCGTAATGACGGATGTCCCCGTTGGAGTAGGTGGAGTGCGACGAAGGGGGGCCCAGCCCCTCGAAGCTTTGACTGCTCGGAGGCGAGGCTCGGGAGGCCTCGGAGCTTGTCGCCGCATTTGAGGAGTGGATGGAACGGGGCCGGACGGTCGCCGTCCACGGCGGTCGCCCATCCCGTGCTTTCGGGGCTCACGGGGTGGACTGTTGGTTGACCGGGTGAGCGTCGTCCCACTCCCGCACGGGGTGGTGACGTCGGCTAGCGTGGGTTTTGGCGTGGTGGGCCGGCGTCCTGAGTTCCGGCGATGGGACCTATCGGAGGGGTTAGGCGGAATAAGTGCCTCACGCTGGCGGGCATGGCCTTCACCGTGGAGGTTTCGTAAGCATGATCATCGGCGTGGGCCGTGGCGGGCGGTGCCCATCCCCCCGCCGAGCGGGGTGTCCTCGACACGGGCGTGAATAAGCGGTGGTGGTTGCTTGCGCCGCGTCGTTAGTACGGCTTTGACTTCACGGCGGCGTGTCCCGCCGAGGCCCGGCCGCCCGGGGCTTGGGCGGGGCACGGAAATTGGTGGCTTCGCCCGAGGCCCCGACGTTGGGGGCTCTCGGGCGGGGCCGGAGAGTGGAGGCTCGTCCGAGGCCCTGCGTTAGGGGCTTTCGAGGCGCGGCGGAGAATCGGCCTTCGTCCGAACCCTCGGTGGGGTAGGCTCGGACGGGCCGTGGGGGTAGCGCGCCGCCTCCAAAGACTGTGGGCTTAGATAGTGGAAATGGGAGGCCTATCGGGCCGAAGTTTGCGTTGTTGGGCTTTCCTTAAGGGGCCCTTATTTTGGTCCCCGACAGCAGCCCCCCCGAGCCTCTCGAAGAAGTGGGAGCACTCGCTCGAGGCCGAGGTCGTGCTTCCTTGGTTGCCACCGATACTTTCCGCAGGGTGCGCTTGCGAAGCACCCTACGGTGTAGCCCCCGAGGCTTCGGAGGAGTTTGGGGACTCCTTCGAAGGCTTGCATTTAGCTCGCACGACGTGGCTTTGAGGCTTGTCCGGAGAGTCGTGCTCTCCGGCGGGCGGCGCGAAGCGCACCCGCCGGTGTAGCCCCTGAGGCCTTGGACGAGTGAGGGCACTCATCCGAGGGCTAGCGCTTTTTTCGGTGGACGATAGCCCGTGCGCCGAGCCCCCGGCCCGTCGGCTCGTCCGGGGGTTCGGTTGGGTTTTGGGGCGTTTTCCCGAATTGGTTCGCCGCTGGGGGGAAGCCCCCGAGCCCCTCGTAGCGACGAGGGGAACCCAATTGGGACTCACCGCCGCTTACGCACCTCGCCTTCCCTTCCGCAGGGAGGAGGGTGGACTTCGCGTGCTATCGTCGACGAGTGTCGAACACGACTAGATCCGGTGAGTCAAGTTAGCGAGAAATCCAAGTGAACCGCCTTGTGCCCCGTTCGCTAGGGGTTGGCTGGGCCCGAGGCGCGGGGTCATAAGAGCCTCGCACGTATGCCTCGAGGTGGGGCTCGGTCCCGTCCGCCCGGGTCCCGAGGGCTCGGCGCTTCCCTCCCACACGGATCCCCTACTCCTGCTGCCATGCCGGGCCTCGGATGCTGCAGATCGGCCCAGGCCGCTGGGCCAAGCCGTATGAGGCCGTCCGAGCTGCCCCTCGACTGCGCCGCCGCCTGGGTGGTCTGCCGAACCCTTAGATGGGCCACTGCGAACCCCTCGACCTTAGGTGGGCCGTCGCCTCGCTCTTTTTCGGGGAAAGGAACCCCTTGTTTGCCTTAACGTGGGCGGGCGCGCGTCTTTTCAGCGGCAGCGCTGATGCGATGGCCGCGTGGCGGCCCCACTTTCGCCATGGCGATTGCCGTCCTTGCGCTCGCGTCCCACGGAGGATGTGATGGCGTCTTCGGCTAACGACCCGGGCCTTAGCAGTGGCAAGAACCCCGGCTTCGTGGCCTGGATCCTTTCTTGAGGCGTGGCCGTAATTCCGCAGGGAGGTCTTGTAAAAAAAATGGTGCTACTGGGTCCACCCCATCTTGGGGTCCTCGGGTCGTGGGCGCGCGTAATTTAGTAGGCGTATCGTGGGCGATATCATTTAATGTGAAGAGGGGAAGCAGCAGGCGACCGAGTACTCATCTGCGGCGGCGGTCGTTGGCCTTTTTCTGTGATCTGCTTTGCCTCTTTGCCTTTGCCTTCTCCGCCAGAAAAAATCTCTTGAGCTCGCGCGGAGGGAAAAGGAAGAGAGGCTTCCCGCGCCTCCTCGCCGATCCCCGCCTCGCGGCGGCACCCAAGGCCGGGTGTTGTTGGCGTGGCGGATTGGGAGTCCCGGCCCGTGACGGAGGCGGAGCCGGGTGGCGTTGGTGGAGAAGGGGCTCGAGCCGGAACGACTTCCGAGGCCGGAGGGATCGCGGCCGCCGCCGATGATCGCTGCCCGCCCCTTCGCCGGGTACGCCGTGGAGCTTCACGCCGCTCCACGAGCGCTGGTTCGATGCCGGTGGGCGTTTCCCGCGGGCACTCCTGAGCACTACGGCTTGAGCTCCACAACCTCGCCCCCAACCGCATCACCCACGCGGCCGCTCGCGGGCGCCGGCGAGGGCTTCGGCATTGACGCCCAACCGGGACCTCGTGGCTCTACTTCTTCGAGGCCACTTTAGCCTTGAAATCACCTCGGGCGGAGAAAGAGAAGGCGGCGAGAAGGAGAAAGAGAGGGGAAGAGGTTGGTCCGTCCCAAAGCCGCACAACCTACATCGCTGTACCGCGATCCGTGCACCGGGAGGACTATATCCCTACGAGGCTCGGCCGGCTCGAACCGCTGTTGGCACAACAAGTGGTTCTACCTTCTAACGACGGTGGCCACCCGCCTGCCTACACCGGAAGGTGTTCGACCTCGGGAGCCACCGTCGTGGGCGGAAGGAGCTGATCCCCGAGAGGGTGACCCTGCCGAGGAAGGTGTTTACCGCCTCGGCGCCGCCTCGACCAGGAGGGTTCGGACGCCTCGGGCGGTGATCGCCGGCTTCCCTGGCGGGCAGACGCCTCATGCACGGCAGTGGCCCCAGATGACATGCGGCTCGGCAACCCCTCGGGAGGGGGACCCTGGCGGCCGAGGACCTAGGTTCGCCGAGGTCCTTGACTGACGCAGCGGCGGCATCGGTGGAGCATTCGCAGCTTTGCTCGAGAATCCCGATGCGGCGGACAAGGACTACATCGGGCTGGTAAGACCCGTTGCTCCGCTCCGTCGTATGCTCGTTCTTCTTCTTCTTCTTCCCCACGCTGATCCCGGCCGCCGCGCCAAGTAGGGCTCGCAGAGGCTAAGGCGGGAAAGCCCCCGATCACAAGGAGAAGGCGCTAAATCGCGAAAGGCCATGAGGCGGAGAAGCGTAAGAAGGAGAGTGCCGGTGCGCAACGCCCGCAAAGCGTAAGGAGAGGGAGGACCTGCTCTTTGGCCATGCGGCGGCGCCGAGCGTGAGGGTTCTCTAGCGGGATTGCCGGGACACCACCGAGCACGCACGACGACGGCGATGGTGAGGAAGAGTGGGACGAGGGACGAGCTGAGCCGCCGCCGTCAAGCTTAGATCCCCCTGAGGTGACGCTGCTGCGTTCCTAAGTGGGGCGGGGAGTTCATCGCCAAGGCCGCCGTCCTGAAGGGCCGCCGAGAGAGGCTGTCTCCGGCTGCTAAGCCGGCTTGGGGCCGCGCGATGTCCTCAGCTGGGCTGACGCCCCCCGGGAGAGGAGGCGTGGACGCCACGGGGAAGGAGGTCGCCGAGCCTCCCCCGTAGAGGCTCGCCCCTCGCCGCCCGCCGCCGTAAGCGGTCGAGGCCCAGGAGACGCCCCCGCAGCGAGCAACCGTCCGGCGCCATTCCCGCCATCGGGCGGGTCCCGTCCGGAGCTAGGATTAAAGTGCGCTGGTATGTGGTGTTCACCTTTGTCGCCGGTCTTGACGCTCGCTTTTTTTCCGCCCGCTTACTGCCTTGTCCTCATCCGCTAGCCTGAAGCGCACGGCCGCGGGTGGACGCGGCCCCCTCGCCCCCTCGAAAATGCCTAAAGCGGGGGTCGGAGCGTGAACCTCGTTCCGCCCATCGAGGCGACTCGGACCGAGGAGAGGAGAAGGTCGCTGAGGAGCCGCCGCCCACGGAGCGGTCCTCGTGGTGGAAGCGTGAGGCGGCGCAGGCGTTGACGGGCCGGGGCGTTCCGTGGCGCCCCTCGGGTCGGCCTGCCTGCACCGGGACGTGAGGCGCCCGGCGAGGAGGACGACGTGGTGATCCCGGCCGTGTCGGCCCGGAGTAGACCCCCTGTCGGCCGAGGTAGCGGTGGAGGAGCCCGTGGTGGTTGCTACCGCCGACGCGGCTATGACCGAGGCGGAGCGCCCCTCGGCCCTTCACCAAGCCGTGGCCACCGAGGGCGGGTGCCACCTCGGCGGGAGGGAGGAGCCGAGGAGGCGCAGTGACCGAGGCGCCCATCGTCAGCCACGGCCTCGGGCCGAGCGTCCGGTGAGCAGCCCACCCGAGCCCGCCTTGTCCGGGAGAGCGCCCCCGCCACTGCCTGGGAGAGGGGGCCTTTGCGCTGCATTTTACGCCAAGGAGGGAGGATTGGGTGAGCGTGGGCGGATCAAGGTCAGCTACGGTCCCCTAATTCATTGTGTCGAGGTTGTGCCGGGAGCTCCCCCTTTGCCGAGTGAGCTTTCCTCTTTCTCCTCCCGTATTCCCGCCGAATCGCTGGAGAGCGCGTGTTGCAGGATTTGCCATCGCCGAGCCGGAAGTTTGAGGTTCTCCGCTGTTTTGCCGCCTCACGACCAAGACCTTCAGTAGAAGGGCCTGTCGCCCACCGACGACGGCCGTGTTCCGAAGGACGCCGAAGCCTGAGAAGCTCCGCCTGCCTCCCCAAATGGGCAGTCCGAGGTCACGACGGCATCGCGAGGACGCCAATTTCGCTGTGGACGTCACAAGGCCACGCCAGAGCCTTGACCAGCTCCGGGACGGAGAAGAGGCGATGGTCGCCGAGGCTCACGCCGGGCGATCCCATCAAGTCCCCGGGTCCGACAAGCTGGAGGCCTTGAGGCCGAAAGGCTGCCCCGGCGGGAGTACCCAAGCCGGGCGACGCAGCCTCGTGGGATCGGGCGAATGAGACCTCCGCTGCCGCCGCGAAGGTAAGAGTCGCGGATCGGCCTTTCGTGCTCGGTAGTTACACCGCCCGAGCCTAACTGCTCTGCATCTTGCACTGTGGTGACGAAGCCGAGAGGAGAGCCTCTCCGTGTCGCAAGTCGCCTATAACTCGGGCGCAAGCCAGGCGAGCTTGAGACCCTCGCTGGAGGGGCTACGCCTGCTCGCGCCGGGTGGAGGCCGAGGAAGCCGGGGGCAAAGAACTTGGTGTCGCGGCCGGCGACGGTGCCGCAAATGGTGGAGGCGCTGCAGCGCAGGCCCCTCCGAGTCGGGCGCGGTCACACACGCCGCTACCGACCATGTCCCACTACGGCCGACCTCCTGACGCCGAGGGCCTCGCCGTGGGCCGAAGAGGAGATGGGCACGAGACCGATGTGCTGGCCCAAATCGCCGGCGAGGCCGAGAAGAGCGGGCTCCCGCCGCACCGGTGGCTACTTTTGCGCCCGCCGCCGCCTTACCCTCCGGAGGAAGCTAGTGACGCCGTAGGCCGCGGTCGCCGAGGTCGTGGTCCGGGCCGAGGTCGCGGATGCCGGGTGCCGAGACGCCGAGGTCACGGATGCCGTGGCCCAAGGCCCCGAGGCCGGGATGTCGCCACCCAAGACGTTGGTGGTCCTGACGCCCCCCAGAGACCTCGCCCGCAGTCCGGGCCCAAGTGCTCATGTAAATAAAAGTTTATGTTGATTTTGTGTTTATGAAACACTTTGTGAATCGCCCGCCGAGGCCTTGTGTTTTTTATGCCGGCTCTTTCATTATCTCCTCGTTTTCCCATCCGCTTGACTCGTTACTTAGTTATGCGAGGATACTTTGCAGCCGAGGGTCGCTCTTTACCCGTGGGTGAGGACTTTGCGTGAGTAGTCCCACGGCCCCGTTACCTTATTGTATTGAGCGGACTCCCCAAGGCACTTGGAGTCATCCCTTGGCCGAGGGCGCCAAGCGGAGGCGCCAGAGCGCCGGGGCATAGGTGGCCTCGCTGGCTCGGCCGCCCTTGGCCTTGGGATGACCTCGGCCGTGCTTTTTCCTAAGTATGCAAAACTTTCGGGAATACAGAGTCTACGAAAAGATAGCCGAAAACGAAAAAAAAAGATTTTTGAGGGGTGCTTTCCGGGAGGGGGTTCCCCCACTAGCCCCCGAGGGAGGCTTGGTTTTGGTAAGCCGAAACCGAGTCTCACCGAGTCCTATTGAGGACGAAAATGTTTGGACTTGGGTGAGACTTAGCTTTATTTATCCAAAGGTACAAAGCGTATGTACAATGCTTGGAATTTCTAGGGATAGAAGCGACGTAGCCGTTGGATGTTCCAAGCGTTGTTGAGGATCTCGCCACCTCGTTGGCGAAGCTTGTATGTGCCCTCGCTTGAGGACTTCGGGCGACGATGAAGGGCCCCTCCTGTGGCGGCATGAGCTTGTGGCGTCCTTTGTTGTCTTGGCGGAGACGGAGCACCGACGCCTTCCCCGAGGTCTCGGGTCCCACCGTCGCCGGGTCGGTGGTAGCCGAAGGGACCGGGCCGGTATCTTGCCGAGTGTAGGAGGGGGCAGCCGTCCCCGCTTCCCTCAAGCATGTCCAACCGAGTCCTCCCGAGCCACTTGGTTGCGGGCCTCGTCGTAGGCTTTTAGCCTCGGGGATCCGATTCTAAGTCGGTGGGCAAAATGGCTTCGGCGCCGTATACCGGGAAGAAGGGCGTGAAACCCGTGGCTCTCGGTCGGTCGCCGCCCCGAGGCTCCGTGAGGACCGAGGGGAGTTCCTCGAGCCACCTTTTGCCAAACTTGTCGAGCTTGTTGAAGATCCGAGGCTTGAGCCCCGCAGAGTATCATCCCGCTGGCCCGCCTCTACCTGCCCGCTTGTCCGGGGTGCGCGACCGAGGACCGACGATGCGCATCCGGTGCTTATCGCAGGTTTTCGAACTTCACCCCCGTGAACTAGGTCCCGTGGTCGGTGATGATAGAGTTCGGGACTCCAAAGCGGTGGATGATGCTCGGTGAAGAAAAGCACCGCCGCCGGACCGAATGTTGGTGACGGGCGCCCGATCCATTTGGAGGATTTGTCGATGGCGACGAGCGATGAGTGAAGCCCCTGGGCGCCTTCTTGAGGGGTCCTACCAGATCCAAGCCCCCACACGGCGAAAAGGCCACGTGATCGGGATGGTGCAGGCGCTGAGCCGGCAGGTGTGTCCGACGAGCGTAATACCGACATCCTTCGCAGTGTATACTACCTCGGTGGCGTCGGCGGCCGCGGTCGGCCAATAGAACCCCGCCGACGAGGGAGGCGGGAGCGCGTGGTGGCCGCCGGACACCGGCGTGGATCTTGTGGGCTAGGGCGAGGCCCTCCTCGACCGCGATGCATCAGCTGCAGGACCCCGAGGGGCTTTGCTTGTAGAGCTGTCCCAGATGACGACGAAGGACTTCGCTCTTTCTTGCGGTGCGCTGGTTTGGTTGAAGTCCTCGGGAGGACCCCTCGGATGATCCATTCGCCGAATGGCTTTCTCCAGTCCGGCTTAGTCGGCCTTTGGATCCCCCCCGTCGATTTCCATGACCTCGGCATTTGATGCCGAGGATGCCCCGGAAGTCGAGGGGGCCTCGGATGTCGAGGGGCCTTGGACGGCCTCTAGCCCCCGAGGGGGGGTCGAACGATTCTCCGAGGCCTCCCTTGCCCCCCCGATCGTGACGGAAGGAGCCGCAGGTCTTTGGTGAAGACGCCGGGGAACCGGGCTCTCCCAAATACGATCTTGGCGAAGTTAGTCTACCGGGCGTTGTGCCTCCGGACGACGTGGTTGAGCTCGAGACCGTCGAACTTGTCCTCCGTGGCGTGTACCGCCTTGCAAAGACGCATCCATCTTGAGGTCGTGGGCGCTTGAGTCCTTCATGACTTGGTTGATGACGAGCCGCGAAGTCCCCTGACGCCGAGGCGCTTGACGCCAAGTTCGACGGCGATCTTTAACCCGTTGAGCGTGCCTTCGCACCTCGCCATATTGTTCGATGTTTGGAAGTGAAGGCGGATCACGCATCGCATGTGCACCCCGAGGGGAGAGACGAAGAGAGGCCGGCGCCGGCTCGACTTCATTAGGGACCCATCGGTACATCGTCCCAAAGATTCCGCTCGGAGTTGAGCGGCGGTAGAGCTGGGTGTCGATCCCACTCCACGAGGAAGCCGGGCCAAGACTTGAGATTTGATGGCCTTCCTCGGCGCTGGGAGAGAAAGTCTCTCCCATGAGCTCGACGGACCACTTGGCAACCCGCCCCGAGACCTCCCGATTCTCGAGGATCTCTCCCAACGGAAGGGAGGAGACCACCGCCACCGGTGGGCGTCGGCAGTGCCGAGCTTGCGCCGGAGTCGACCACCGCGTAGAGCGCCTTCTCGGATCTGCGGGTAGCGGATCTTGGTTTCGGACAAAGACTTCGCCGATGAAGTAGACCGCCTTTGGACCGGCAGGCGTGGCCCTCCTCCCCGCCTCTCGACGACGATGGCCGCTACTGACCTCCCCGGGTGGTCGCGGCGACGCATAAGAGGGAGGGGTTCACCCCGGCGGGCGGGACTAGGATCGGGGCACCGGTGAGGGCAACCTTGAGCTTGTCGAGGGCCTCTCCGGGCCTCGGTGGTCCAGAGAAGCGCCGGATTCTTTCTCGAGGCGTACTGAGGCAGCCCCTTCTCGCCGAAGTCGTGAGATGAAGCGACCGAGGGCCGCCGAACTCCCCATGACTCGGCAGACGCCCTTCAAGTCCTTAACGCCCCCATGCTCGCCACCGCAGCCACCTTCTTCGGGTTGGGCTCGATGCCGCTTTGAGATCGATAAACCCGGAGGAGCATGCCTCGGGAACCCCGAAGACGCACTTTCGGGTTGAGCTTGACGCTTTTTGGCCTTAAGACACCGGAAAGTGATCTTGAGGTCGAGATGAGGTCGCCGGCCTTCTTAGTCTTGACCACGATGTCGCCGACGTAGGCCTACGGTTTCGCCCGATGTGGTCGCCGAAAACACCCAAAGATGCATCGCTGGTACGCGGCCCCTCGTTCCTAAGCCCGGCGGGCATCGTTACGCAATGCTATTACGCCGAACGGGTGATGAAGGACGTCGTGAGTCGGTCGGACTCCTTCATCTTTATTTGGTGGTAGCCGGAATAAGCATCAAGGAAGGATAAGAGCTCGCACCCGAGGTGGAGTCGACTATCCGATCGATATGTGGTAAGGGAAAAGGGACTTTCGGACATGCTTTATTTAAGCTAGTATAGTCTACACACATCCTCCATTTCCCACTCTTCTTCCTAACCAAGACAGATTAGATAACCACTGTGGTGGAACACCTCCTGATGAATCCGCCGCCAAAAGCTTGTTCACCTCCCCGCCGATGGCCCTCCTAAGCTTCTCCTCGTCGAATCGGGCGCATCATTTTTCACCGGTCCGGACCCGCCCGGATATCAAGGGAGTGCTCGGCGACATCCCTCGGAATGCCCTAAGCATGTCCGAGGGACTCCACGCAAAGATGTTGATGTTCGCGCGCGGAGAAAGTCGATGAGCACGGCTTCCTATTTAGGGTCGAGGGAGTCACAGATCTTCACCGCCTTGCCTGACGAGGTGGAGGGGGTCGAGCGGGACCTCCCCTTACCCCATCGGACGGCTCGAAGGTGCCGGGCGTGGCGCTTTGGAGTCGAGCCTCTGAGACGGCCATGGCCTCGCATGTCGGATGGCCTCCACGTCGTAGTTGAACGCTGCGTCGTAGGGAGGATCCAACGGTGATGACGCCGCTGGGGCCCGGCATCTTGAGGAGGAGGTACGATAGTTCGGGACCGCCATGAACTTTTCGATACGCTGGACGCCCGAGTATGCCGTGGTAGGTTCCTCGAAGTCAACCACGCCGAAGGTAATGACCTCCTTGCGGTAGTTTGATGGCGCCCCAAGACGACGGGAGGTCGATTCGCCGAGGGGCCGTGCTCGCTTGCTCGGCACAATGCCCCGAAAGGGGAGAGTTGGAGGGCCGGAGGTGCGGGCTCCATCCCCAACAAAATGAGGGTGTCGGAGTAGAGATGTTGAGGGCGCCGCCGCCATCCATCAGCACCTTAGTGAGCCGAACGTTGCCGACGACGGGATCCACCACGAGTGGGTATCTCTCGGGTTTGGTACGAGAGCGGGTGGTCGTCGGGGCCATAGGTGATGGCCTCCCGGCTGACCACGGTAGGTACCGCGCGGCGGGCGCACCGAGAATACCTCGGCGCCAGCGCTTGATCCGTCGTGGGTGAAAGGTTTGCCGGGAGGCCCCCGATGATCATGAAGACATCGTGGATCTTCGAACCCGGCCATCCTTGTCTTCTTCCTCCTTCTCCTTCTTCTTCTTGTCCTCGGGCGGGGACAGCTTTTGGTACAATCGGCGCCAAGTCACACTCCCCATGGTGTGCTTGACGGGAACTTGTGGAAGGGGCAAGGCTTCTTGAGCATGTCGTTTAACGCCCGGCCCCGGCCTCGGATGCCTTAACGTCGGCCGCAAAGAACGAGATCATCCTCGGAGTCTTCCTCCTTTTGCCTTGCTTCCCCCCTCCGCTTGCCCCTCTTGTTCTTCTTTTGGTTGCGGGTTGCCGTTTCCCGGGCTTCTTCATTCTTCCGCTTG